>BQNB010157747.1:0-15113 GCA_026074375.1 Tanacetum coccineum
TTAACTTGATGCAACTCTGGATCACTGGGGTGGTTTGAAACATTATTGTCAACTAGGGATTTTCCTTTAAGTTTCCTTAATTCATCCTTAAGTTTTGTTATTGCCAAAGCCTTTTCCTGAAGACTAGCATTTAAATCAGAAATTTCCGCAGACTTTATATTAACTTGATTAATTAAATCATCACATTGTTCTTTTAATCAAAACTTGGAACACTTTAATTTGAAACAGAATTTTCCCTTTGAAAATTTTTCTGTTTAAGTTGAGTGTCAACTACTAAAGAGATGCAATGTTTTTCAAGAATGGTAAAATTTTGAACAGTTTATCATAAGTTTCCCATAAATTTGTTTTTCAACGAAATCTGTTTGAAGCTCAGTCTCAAGTTTGAGACACTTTTAACATTCACGCACATTCACAGAATCATTATCTACAGAAGAATTCGCAATTAAGTTCACAATATCTTTGCTCATCACTTGTTCCAAGAGTTGTTCATTTTTGTTCAAAACTTGATTCATCTTAACTTTAAATGTTTTTGACTCAATATGATGTTGTTCCACAACCTGTTCCATTTGGTAGAAGACATTTTGGACTTCAGAAAGTTCATCAACCAAATGTTGGTTGAATGTACTAAATAAGTCTTTCAGAGCTTTTACAAATGGAATTATTTCATCCCCAAAACAAGCTTTTGTATGTTTGAAACCCCATGAACCCTCAATGATAGCTGTGGGTGTGGTCCTTTCTTTGACTACCACATCAAAGTTAGCAAGATGGTGTTTAAGTTTCTTCAAACTCGTGTTAACCATGTTTAAGTTTCTTCAAACTCGTGTTAACCATGCTGAGACCAAAAGGCTTGTTCAGCAGATAATTCAGTTTGTGGAACAAATCGTGTTGGAAAATCTTTATAAAGTTGGTTAAGAGCAGCATAATCTATTGGTGTGGTATCAACTTGCTTTTCCTTTTCTAACATCATATTATCCTTATGTTTTAAAATCATTTTGGAATGACTCTCTTCAGCAAGTGTTAAGGTCTCTTCTAAGTCAGGAATCACAATAGGATTAGTTTGAATTGCTGAGCTTTCTGCAGATAGAAGGGATTTTGAAAACCTAGAGCTTGTTTAGTGGTATTATCATAGAAAAACTAAGGTTTCATCAACATGTGAACAGTTTATGCAGATTGATCTCTTTTAAAAACAATATTATCTAGATGTTTGATCTGCTTTTCTAGAGCTATTTCTCTATCAATGTTCCTAGATTCTTCTTTCTTAAAATCATTTTTTAGAAGAGTAACCGTTTGTAATAAAGATTCCTTTTCTTTTAAATGTTCTGAAAGAGTTTGTTTAAGAAGATCAATCTCTACAGACTGTGCACATGTGTCTGAAACGTTATCCTTACTCCTTAAGTCAACATTTTGTCCTTCTTTCAAAACTTTAACTTGTTCCTTATATCTTTCAAGCTCAGCAGTTAAGGTATCATTGACACTCTTATTTTCCAGATTAGTCTTGGTACAATTAGCTACTTGGGTTTTAAGCTGTTCAATCACAGATAATATCAAATCATCTTGTTGTGCAGAGGAGTTAGACTTCTGAACAGTTGCTTGTTGTGATTCAATCACATACTGAGAATAAGGAATGATATTGCTATCACTGGTTATTTCAGTCTCTGAATGATTCACAACATTCGACTGTTGAGAAGACGGCATCACCTGCACAGCTTGATTTACCACATTATTATTCATATTATCATGATTGTGTACCTCAGCAAGAGCATCTGAACCATAATGAGATAAATTCGCCATGAGAGCAACTTTGGCAGAGTTGAGTTCGTCACAATCAGAGTCATATGCATCTAAATCATCAGCTTGATAAGCAGCATTATGAGTAATGACTGTCTATGTGGCTTGACCTTCTGGAATTCCTGGATCTGCCAAAAATGCTAGTTCCTCCTCATTAAGAATTTGACCATGTGCTTGAGCTTCTACCAACAACACTTTCTCCTTGAACCACGAATCATCCCGTTTCCTCTTGGGTTTAGTACATTGTTTCGACATATGACCTTCCCCTTTGCAGTTGTAGCAGGTAATCATCCTTTGTTTCCCAGAATTGCTTCCACTAGCTCCTAGAGTGTAAGTCCTTGAAGTACCCATAGTAAAAGAAGTTTGTCTCCTCTAAATTGGTTGCAAAGTTACTCTTCCATTATTGATGGTTGCCTATTGCCTTGGGTTTGATGAATTTCTTAACTGGTTATTAGTAGTGGGATAACGAGAAGTGACAACAACAGTCAAAAATAACATCATGTGATTGATGGCATCAATGGGATTATTACCTTTCTGGAACACAGGAACAATTAGACCTGTTTCTGGTTGGGAAAATCCAGTTTGTTAGTTAACTAAAGGACCAAATTCTAATTAAGGGATGGATGATGATGAAGAATAAGTGTTGTAGTGAATTGATGATTGATACTCATTAGATGGATAAGTGATTTAAAGAGGTGTTGATGATTGATGAGTTGAGTATTGTTGAGACTGATAAGGTGAACCATACTGTGGTGACTGAAATGATGAAGTGTTTTGATATGAGTGCTGATGAGTTTGGATAAGGAGACTGGGTCACTGCGGGGTTGCAACCAAAGCAAGCGGAATCTGAGTTTGCGTTCATGCATTAAACGAACCTCATTTGCATCAAATTCATGTTGCCATGTAAGCATAAAGCGATCAATGTTAATGTGGGCAAATCCCGAACCAGTTCCGACATCTGTCACAGAATATTTCTTCCCTCAGGCAGGAATAGTATTCAAAACTTTGGTGTGCACTTGAAATTGTTCCAGTTTCATTTGTAGATGTCATGTCATATTAGCAGTGAAAATCTCAAATATAAATTACGTAGTGTTCCCCTTCTTATAAGCAAACATATCGAATTCATCATAAAGCTTACACTCTCTATCCTGTTTTTTCAATGGAAGTTCCTGCATGAGAAGTTGAATTCTTTCCAAAGTTCCTTGGTACTCTTATGAATGCTAACCAATGTATAGACTCGGGTGGTGCCTCTTGAGATGATATTATGTTGCCTTGATATCACATACAAACTTGAATTGCATCCTAGCAGATAACTCAGAATATTTCTTTGGTCCCTTGTCACTCTATTTTCCTCATTGAAGCTAGATTGAGTGGACCACATTTTCACGAATTCAAGCGATCATTCAACCATGTTTTGTCTATTCATCATGTATAGCTCCATTATGCTTTTCCAAGAATCATACATATCTTTTTCCAACATAGGTGGACGATTGTCAGCACCCGAAAGAATTGCTTTGTCAGCAAGAGTCGTCATTGAGAAATTTGTAATGTTAAAAGATTAGTGGCGATCTAACGGTGAGGTAGAAGAAATTATGCCTTGATTAAGTTGTCTTTTAAGTGTTTTAATTCTTGAAACTACACGGGATTTTACAATTCTTGACAAAACCGGGAAAAACAAGTTAATGTTTCACGGGATTTTACAAGTCAAAGAAATAAACCGTATAATTTGGGAAAATTTGAGTTGTTTGGTTTCTATTAAACTTGACTAGCTCGGTGGTCTTTGAGATAGACAGATCGGTAGATCACTGAAGTAACTAGATCGGTACTGACTGAAGAAAATATCTAGTCGGTTCTCACTAAAAAAATACAGATCGTTCCTCACTGAACAACCTACTAGTTCGGTTATAACTGAAGAAAACTAGATCGGTACTCACTGAAAAATACTAGATTGGTTTTCACTGAAAAGTACTAGATCGGTTCTCACTGAACACTACTAGTTCGGTTATCACTGAAGAAAACTAGATTGATACTCACTGAAAAATACTAGATCGGTTCTCACTGAAAAACTACTAGTTCGGTATCAATGGAGAAATCCAATCGATGACTTACTGAAAAATACTAGATCGGTTCTCAGTGAAAAATACTAGATCGGTTCTCACTGAAAACTACTAGTTCGGTTATCACTGAAAACTACTAGTTCGGTTATCACTGAAGAAAAACTAGATCGGTTGTTTCTCGAAACCCACCTTTTCAAAACTCAAAAAAGACACGTTTTAGATGATTGTTTTCTGAAAATTATTTTTGTACCAAAAGTGTAACTAAAGGACCTATAGGCGAAAAAAATGAAAACTTTGAAGGTTTTGACGCCAAAATTTAAAATCAAGATTTTTGACCTTATAAAGCTAACGAACCCAAATACAACAAAATAGAAGAGATTTTTCTATGAATCTAAGCACACACACCTATATCCAAGGATACTAGATCAAAGGTACCTATGTAGATGATCTTTTAGTGTGGAATAAAAGCTTAGAAAACAAGAAAAAAAAATCAAAAATACCCAACGAACGGTATTAAAAGAAAACTACACAAAAAAACTTTAACAGACACAATATCTAAACACACCACTCTATGGCTCTTGACACCAATTGTATACTAATCTAATAGCATACTTAAAGAGAGGGAAAAAGGTTGTTTTAGTGAGAGAGTGGGTTGGATGAACACTTAGAGAGAGAAAGTAAACCTAAAGCCAAAGAATTATGTATTATGTGTGAAAAACAATGGAGCAACCAACCACCACTCTAGGCATAAAAGGTGTATAAATACCCTAATGAGCCGACCAAGGATGGGCTTACATGGGCTTTCCATGGACTTTCCTAACTTAGCCTATTAGTTCTCAAAAATAACTAAACAGCTAACGACATTTATCTCTAGAGTGACCGATACTTTCCTAGATTTTCGTATTCCAAACAGTAACCTAACCGTTGTAGTGTACTATAGGCAAGACGCGTGGTTGTTATCATTCTCAAGGGAATAGGTTGGGAAGGCTTGATCACGGTCAAAAGAAATTCTAAAGGTTGAGGAAGATTTTTTTTGTGTTTTTTATGTTTATAGGAACAGCAGGTAAATCATATGTTTAGAGAGGTTGGTTGTTTTTAGCTATTAAACTAAATAATAACTACGCTATAGTGATAACATTATAATAAAAGATGAGTTTTATATAATCATGGTATTACTCCCTTAAATGCTTCTCCTAGTTTTTTTGTGGATCTCTTTCAATATAGATCCTTACTACCTTGAGTTTTAAGGGTTGTAGCTAAGTATGAATAATTCACACAAAACTAAGGAGAAACATGATAAGAACACTATAAGTTTATGTGGAACTAACTTATAATGCAAAGAAGAAACAATGACATTGATAACTAAGCTTTGTATTAATTTCTAACTATGAGATTTGGACAATGAACTGATAACTCTAACTATGCCGTAAGGGTTCCTTTATACACCATGAAAACCTAATCTTGACTTACAAAACGCGTAAAAGATCATGCATATCTTTTCCTATAATAACTCATGCATATCTCTTAAACGGTACTAACTATTTTATACTAACGGTACTAACTATCTGAGCAGTACTTAACATTTTGTACTGTCAGTACTAACTATAACTGAGCGTACTAAAATACTAACCAACGTACTAAGTAATGAATGTATATTCCCCAACAATCCTCCCCCTAAACCAGATTGTTGAACTGTTTTAACTTCATGTATCTTGGTGTAGAATTCTTTGAACTTCATGAAGATGTAGTCAAACACGCTGACAAATCTTGATCCGATCGTAAAGTTTCCTTTGACATCTTTGCTATCCTTCTGCAACATGTCTTCCAACAATACATCAACATCTTTTTAGCAACAATCTAACTAAGTTGGCTTCGTAGGTTTTGGGCAAACTACCATGCCATAAAACGATGATGATATTTCCCTTTATACCAGTAGCCTTTGCTCTGGATAGTCAACTCTTTATTGCACAAATATGTAAGTTGATTACCCAAACAATTTTTGGTAAACTGACAACCAACAACGAATTGACCTTGTCATTACCAAACACCGTTTGCATTTGATTAGCCAATCTTCATTGCATAACATGGTGCATTGATAAACCATATAGTTTTTAGCAAACTATCAGCTATCAATAGATTTAAGATGTCTTTACCAAGAACTATTTGATCCTGGACTAGCCAACTCTTTACTATGAAGCAAGGTGAGTTGAGAACCCTACAATTTTTGGTAAATTGTCAACCATAAACGGATAAGAAAGTCTTTACCACAAGCTGTGTTCCTTATGACCTAGCCAGTTCTTATGCCGATTTAAGCATGGTGAACGATGACCATTTTGTTGTGTGGTGGTTAGCCAACACTCAAACCCTTCTCAATTCCATTTCATCTTTACTCTTCATTAAGCTGTTGCTTAATGAACCTTATCAAATCTAATGCAGCAGTACTTTCTACCTTAACTTCTAATCCAAAATCAAGCATTCTTTGCAGCAATTCCTTGGAGAGAGGATATTTTCTTTCAACTAGCATGTGAATGACTGTTCCATCCTTAAACTCTAGTATGCAAACTCCACAAGCCTCATACAGTCTCCAAGTGACAACTCACTAATTCTTGTTGATCATTCTAGAAATCACCTTGATCAGTTACTTCTATTGAGGATTCCATCATAATCTTCAAGTCTCCCCAAAGAATCAACTCTATACCTTCTGGTGTGCTTTCTGAGTACTGCTTCATTACCAAATCATATAAGTGAAACAGATCTTGTCTATCAAAAATATGAAGTACCTCCATTAGATAGTTGAATGCCCTGAAATTTCCATTGACTCTGTAGACAACAAGGTAATCCCCCTCTGGTGATGAAACCTTGTCCAACTTAGAAATAAACGATTTTGTCTCCATTATTTCACTATCTATGGTACCTTCAAATGTAACAATCTTTAGACACTTCTGGTTCATCTTCACTATCACAACATCTGGTTGTGGTCTTTTCCTTATTCCTAGCAATCATCTTTCATATGACCCAACCCGTTCTATTCTTTGTACCCTAGCTCTGCTACAATCTTGCTTTGCAGGTACTTAGCTGTAGACATTTCCTGTGATAATCTTTCTTCTTCTTGTCAGGATCACTAGCTCCCTTCATTCATTTCCTTAATCTATCATTCATCTTCAGTAGAACCACTAGTAATGAAACTATCAACCAAACCTCTTTATTTTTTCGGACAAAGTCTTTATTTCACAAAGCTTTTGGTCTTTAATCAACAGTGCTTCTTATATCCAACATGTTTCAAATAAGTCATCATTTGATTCCTAAACTGATTCTTTGTTGGAGGTTTGTTTCTAATAGCTTTAGATATCATCAAAACGAAGATCACTTCGTATGGATGCTTCGGAGATAGTTACAGGCTTGCCAGCTACTTTGGCATTAATATATCCAAACAGTATTGATTGTGTTTGGGACTTAGCAGATGTCCAAAACTGTTCAACAAACGTAGTAGAGATTACAGGACTTACAGTGAGAGCATAGTGAATAGAGCTTCGTGTAAGAAAGTCAATAATCTCATGAAACTCTGCATTTCCATCAGTCTTCTCTAGATAAGCAACCATATTGTGTTTAGGGCACGATTTAAGAACATCCATGGTTATGATCATCGATGAGTGAGAAATTAGGGTTTGAAGAAGGAAAGTAATTAAGAGAGATTACGTGAGTGAATTTTGCAATTGAGATGGATTTATATAGGTTAAATAAACCTAAGAGCGAAGAAACTGTTACAAGTTACACTTTAGACCCTTGGCGGTATTTTTACTCAACGGCTCTTTAGCGGTACTAACTTTGCCCATCGGTACGAAAATTGCACTGTCGGTACTTACTTTTGTGAAACAAGACTTCAACAAGTTTCCGGCAATACAGTGCTTTAGTACCCGTCTATATCTCTCTTAATGACCTATATCCCAAATACCTCCATGAACAATCACACCAATACTATAATCCTCTTTGTGCACAACATACCAACTGTACCAAGATTTATTTTATTAGTTTCATAGCCATTTGCCTCCACTTAACTAAATGCAGCTTCTGGATTGATCACCCCAATAGTAAATAACCAACGAACTGAAACCTGTTAACATTAAATGCCTTGGTTAGAATGTAACACCCCTAAAAATATGTCACAGCGGAAGTACGTCCGAGGGCGTTACTTCATAATATCCAGCGCTAGATACAAGAGAACGAATGTGTCGTTTGAAAAGCAATCTCGTTGATTTCCTTGAAATTGATATAACATTTGTCCCATAATTGCATCACAATGAAAAGCTTGAAAACAACCCAACGAGATTTGATCATTTGTATGTAAGTAGTAATCCATGAATGAAATCTTGTCAAATTTAGACTCCAGTGCACATCAAATAATCCAAGCATCTATTCACCTGAGAAAAACATGCTTAAAAAGTGTCAACATAAAGTTGGTGAGTTCATAGGTTTCTGTAAATATAAATGTTGAACCAAAGTTCTGTAAAGAGTAGATATATGTTATTGCGACCATTTAAATCCTTAAATGTCCTTCTAAAATGTATGTATGATTTTTAGAAATCATAGAATTGTAAAAATATGCATGACCATTTCAATCCCCAAATAGTCACAAAATGTACGTATGAAAGTTGGACCACAAATGTCCAAAGTATGTATTGCCACTTTATTCAAGGCAACGTAAATGTTCAAGTGTGTATAAAACCATGATTACCATTACTCTAAGTTCATGAACTGCGACGTAGACTTGTATGTATGCCACATTATTCAAGGCACAGTAAGAGTGTACCCATCGTAGGTGTTCCCTCCAAGAGCACCCGAGCATTAATGAACATAATATGTACCCATCATAGTATCCCCTCCAAGAACACCCGGCATATAATGAAAATAAATGGACACCATCATAATGTCCCTCCAAGAACACCAGTGCATTTATAAAATATCTATGTGGATTGTAAGTGTTGGCCCAAAAGACTCACCAATCGTATTCCGACATGTTATAACGTTCGTTTGCCCAGTGATAGCTAATCACCCGAACGGGGGTTGTCAATCCCGAATAGATCTATTTCATAACATTCACGCTCACCCTCCAAGTGATTTAACGTCATGCAAGCCCCTGCCCCTCCCCCCCACGCCCCCTAAGCATTCCGTAATCATAAAAAGTATAATAAGTGTTCGCAGACCAAAAAAGAATTCAATTAATGTATCCCAGAAGCGGCTATGGCAAATAAGTATGTAAAACATTTGTAATCAACCATCGTAAATGCCATTTGCAAACAAGCATGTTCTCACCCCAAAAATTTATGTAAAACAAATAAAACATTGGGCTATGAAACTCACCTTGATGTTGAAGAACGATTGACAGATAGGCATCTAATATGCACAACACAACGGAAGAACAGCAATGGCTTGACAGAGAAATGCACTTAACTAACAACACTAAGTCCCACTAGCCTAGGATAATGTATTTTGGATCTCACCGATGAATGGTTACATCAACGCGACACGTTGATAAAGATTTAGATTTAAAGTTGTAATAGTTTGGTGGTTGGTTAAATAAATAAATTGAAAAGTGAACGCAAAGTATGTAATACATTCTTTATATATTACATATGAAAAATAAACCATTATATAACTCGTACCGTGAATCATATAACAAAGACTAGCAATCCAAAGATTAATGTGAAGTATATAATACTTTGCAGGTATTATATATAACAAAGACTCACTGAACACTACTAGTTTTTCGGCGGCGGCGGCATGGTGGCCGACAGCGGCGGCTGGCTGGAGTAGGGAGGAGGTGGCCGAAATTTTTGAGAGAGTAGAGAGTGTGATATATAAGATTGTTTTGTGTTTATTTGTTTATCCCCTGACAAAAAATATATAAATTATATATATATACAGAAACAACATATAATCAAAGTGACAAGTATAATATCCTTGGGGTAAATTTTGTAATATCACCCGAGGGACTAAAGAGCGTAACTTGAGAAACTTTTGATAAAATATTGGATTCGGGACTCATTGGGCGAGCTTAACATGTTTCAAATACGAAACTTGCGCCATTGTTTTCCAAATCATTTTTCCGATAAGAATGAGTATTTACTTGATAACATTTCATAATTAGTTTTATAACATTTATAAAAATATCTGTTATTTATTTCGTGACTCGGTTAAAATAAAAAAAATGAGTTTTAACTCGGATATTCGCGTTATCAACAACGCTTTTGAATAACATGATAAATGATTTTATTTAATATTTTTATTAAATAACTAGTGATAAATTAAAAATAAATTTAATCATTTTTGTGTCGGTACACATTGTGTGTATTTTCAAAACTTTGCGAGCTGTTTTTTAGCCCTCATCTGCTTGTTTTCAAGTCTCGGCAAAACTAAAAAGTGTCCGAAATATCGTTTTATATCAAATAACATTAGAGTCCGGTTTGTGAAAACGGATTATTGGTTCGTTTTTGATAAATCAACTATGAATTAATATATATCTTTTCGTTTTCGAATCAAATAAGTTAAAAGTAACTTTTTACTCGCGGTGTGTAATAATAAATATGATTTATCATTAAAATACGTTCCGAAAATTTTGCCAGCCACGCGGTAATTTCTTTTATTAGACAATAAAACGTCAAAAGTCAAAAAGTCAATTCGGACCCAAACAGTCAAAGGGTAAAATCGTCATTTAAAATTTTGAAAATTCCCGGATGTTACATAGAAGATCAGCTACATTGTCATCAGTGTGTATTTTTAGTACCTAGATAAGTTTCTTCTCATAAGCATCCCTTATGAAGTGGTGCCTAATTGTAATATGCTTTGTTTTGGAGTGAAATACTGGATTCTTTACAATCATATAGTACTTTCATTATCAGTGTAGATCTTTGTGTTCATGAAATGAACCCCAAGACTAACATTGAACTTGAATCCACAAAACTTGCCACAGCAATTTGCACAGCAACAAAATCCTCCTCTGTCAGTAGAAGTAATCACAATTGTCTGCTTTTGCATTGCCAAGAATATAAGTCTCACTGCCAAGAAATTGACAACCTCCTTTATGGATTCCCTGTCAGATTTGCTCCAGCATAGTCACTATCTGAGTAGGCTTCATCAAATGAACACTCTTGGAATACCAAAGGCCCAGTTTGGGTTTGCCCTTTTAGATACCTAAAGATTCTCTTTACAGCATTTAGATGGGAGGTCTTTGGAGTGACCTGAAACCTAGAACAAGCACAGACTGCAAACATAATATCAGGCCTAGAACAGGTCAAGGTACATTCAAAGAGCCAATCATGGATTATAAAGGTTGTACATCCACATCACTAGCTTCCTCATCCTTGACTAAAGGCTTTTTTGGTTCATTGGTGTACTAGCAGTCTTTTACACTGACAAAAACAAACTTCCTTTAGAAATTTCTCGCAACTACTTATCCTACTGTATAAAGATACCATCTTTCTTTCTGTTTGACTTTGTAATCCAAACAGAAGTGAGCTCTCCCATAAAACTCATCATGAAATTTACTCCTTCATTAATGCCTCAATATTATTACACCAAGAGACTCTTTGAAGAACAAAAATAATATCATCTCACATAAACTTTACATAACATGATATTATTTTAGTCCTTCTAATGAAAAGAGTATTGTCAATAGTTTCCTCTTCTGTACCATTCTTCAATAAAGAAAGTAGATAAAGTAGCATACCAGGCTCTAGGAGCTTGGTGTAAACCATAGAGAGCTTTCACTACTTTGTAGACCTTCTTAGGATACTTAGGATCTACAAAACCTGGAGGTTGAGACACATAGACCTCCTCATCAATTTTGCCATACAGGAAGGCACTTTTCACATCCATCTGATAGACTATGAATCCTATGTAAGAAGCAAAGGCTAAAAAGATCCTAATGGCTTCAATCCTAGCCACAGGAGCAAAAACCTCATCATAATCTATCCCTTCCTCTTGCCTATGTCCTTGAGCAACCAACCTTGCCTTATTTCTAACCACAACACCTCTTTCATCCTTCTTATTTTTGTAAACCCATTTTGTTCCAATTGCCTTCTTCCCATAAGGCAAATCTACAAGAATCCAAACTTTCATAAAATCTTGAATGCATCAAATTCTTCCTGCATGCATCAACCCAACTTTCATCTTCCAAGTGCTTTCAATATCTTCTTGGTTCAATCCAACCCACTTTTGGGTCCTATTGAATTATTTCTCTTTTGCTTTTGAATATAATTACCAAAAGCATGGGCCCAGAACTTTGGTCACTTTGCTCCTTGTTTGAACTGCTGATTTTGGATCTCTAAGAATTTGAGTCGAAGGATGAATAGAGTTAATCCTTGATGTGGGAATAGGACTGACATTCACAATAGTTTCTAAATTTGTGAAGTCAGCCACTGCACCCTCATCATCATAAGATGCATTGAATATGTAAAAATACCCCCAGTAGGATTATTATAAATTTTCCTCAAGAGCAGGTATTTCTGAATCATCTTGGTCAGTATTGGTTAGATCAGTGAAGGATAGTCCACCATAAGGACTAGCAGTACTAACTGGTGTGCTAGCAGTATTAACTATGTTAGTACTGCTAGCTTTAGCAGCTCCTGCTTGAAGAAGCAAATCCTCAGTATCTTGGGCAAACTCCTTCCTGAGAGCTTCAGCTGCATCATTAGCATCCTGTTCTTGTCTTTTAAGTCTTTCAAGCTCATCCAAAAAGACTTGATCCTCCTTATCTACTGGCTTCTCATATGTCTTTAAATCAGGATGTTTGTTAGGTTCTTCACCTGCATTCTTTGCTTTTGAGCTTTTGACTGTTAAAGTATAAGAAGACCACATTGGCAGTTCAAAGTAGTCCTGAGCAGATTCAACGTCTATTTCAGAATCACCTACATCAATATTATCTTCTGTACCTACATTATGATTAGCTTCTTTTGGACTTGCAGTTTTGTTATCTTGATTTCCTGATCTCACAGGTTTTGATAATTCATTGAAATCAGTTAAATAACAAGATCAAACTGCCAAATTGGTCCTTTCCCTACAACATTTGTTTATTTTTAAAAGGTTATTGCAAGTTTCTTCAACTCTCTTGTTTCTAAATTGTATACTTTAAAAGTCCGTGCTTTGTAAGAATTCCCTACTAAAAACCCTTCAGCTGAATTTTCCCCCATCAAACTTGCACAGAGGGTCAATGGTATGTCAAGATGGCCACATGCACCCAAAAAGGTCTTATATCGCTTATGATGGTTATTTTAACCAGTTATAAGTATCAAAGTGTGTCTTATTTTGAAGGCTTGGTCACTATTACCCTATTAAGGACATAACAAGCCAGTACGAACTGCTTCAGCCCAAAAAAGTTTGTAAAAATGGAATATGCTAGCATAGGTTCTAGGCAGCCTTAATAAGGTCCTGTTCTTTCTTTCAGCAACTTCATTTTGTTGTGGAGTTCTGGCATTACTGTATTCCCTCTTGATCCCTTTTGACCCACAAAATTCAATAAAATCGTTGTTCTTAAATTTTGTACCATTATCACATCTAATAGATTTAACTTTTTGATTTAATTGGTTCTAAATTTGTCTTATAAAGTCTTTAAGGATTCCACTAGTTTCATCCTTAGTTCTTAGAATAACCCCCAACTAAACCTTGCTAAAGTCATCAGTAATACCAGGAAATAAGTCTTATTGGTTTAAGCTCCTTACTGAATATAGGTCCAAATAATCCATATCAGAAGCTGTAAGGGCTGACTAATAGAGCGAACTGGATTTTGCCTACAGGAGCATTGTGTTGCTTCCTTCTGACAAGCAACACAAGTGTGGGTTATTTTTAAAAATCTTGAAGGTAAACCTCTTACAAGGTTTTCCTCACAAGTTTGTTTAAGTTGTTTATAATGTATAACATGACCTACCTCCAATGCCATTTGTTAGATTCAATCAATTATGGCCTTTGCAATCTAAACCGGGCTTAAACTCCAGAAGGAAAACAATGTTACTCTAGATTGAAACTGTAAAATATGTTTTGTCTGGGAATTCTAATAAGAGACTGGATTGCATCAGGTAACTTAAATTCAGGAGACAAAACAAGACATTCAGAGTCAGTAAAAAGAACCTTGTTCTTCTTGTCACACATTTGTGACACAGAAAAGAGATTGAAATGCTGAAGTTCTTTCACAAAGCACACATCCTCAAAATCTAACTTTCCTGTTTTTATTTTACCTTTACCAGTTATGTAACCTTTACTACCTCCAAAAGCAACAGGGCCACCATTAAAGTCTTGATATTCAGCAAGGTAGGCCTTGTTTCCAGTCATGTGCCTGGAACATCCACTATCAACAATTCCTTTATTCTGTAAAGCTCTATGTGGATAATCCTGCACATCAAATAAAAGAGATTAGATTCTCTTAGGGACCCAAGCCTGTTTGGGCTTGAGTCTGCCTAGTGGATCTTTGAAAGTGAAACAATTTCTAAGACTGGATCCACCATTGTATTTGGAGACATTATGCCAGTTGTGTCTTTGTGGTCTCCAATTACAACCTGCTGAGGGCTTAACAGCAGTTTCCCTTTTTCCCCCAACAGCACTAACTACATTTACCTTAGCAGTATTAACTTTTTGTTTTGAAAAATTTGTTCTAAGTGTTGTTGTGTTATTGAAAGGCCTTGAAAATGGTGAATGAGTTTTGTGAAAAATGTTTGCTGGTCTAACTCTATTCACAATAGGCTTAACAGTATTAACTTTCATAGCAGTACTAGTTAGTACTGCCTGTCTGTTAAAATTATGCCTAGCAGTACTAATATTCTTAGTACCGCTAGTTCTAGCAGTATTAACTGGAATTTTGCCAGTTCTAGTTAGTACTGCTGAAGGAACAAATTGGTTTTGTTTATTCACTCTTTGCACATTGTTCCAAGTTTGCCTTATCTCCCTTTGACTAGAATTTCTGTTCAACCCATTGTTTAACTCAGCTTGCTTGGTCATCATCTTCTCATGGAAATCACAATCTCTAATTAGATGATTAAGACTTCCACATACAAAACATGCTCTTGCAGTAAACCCATACCCCAAATCTTTCTTGTCAACTTTAGGATTTTTACTATGTGTGAACTGATTCTTAACAGTTTCCCTATGAGTTTGTTGGTTAGCAAAACTAGGTGTTTCCTGTTCTTTTGTTGGTATAGACACATACTCATCTTCACTATCTGATTCATACTCCTCAATGACAGGAGCATCAGACCAGACCTTAGGTTGACATTCTACATTAGA
>BQNB010157748.1:2000-15113 GCA_026074375.1 Tanacetum coccineum
TTTTATGATCAGTGAACACAACGCATTTTGTTCCGTACAAATAATGCCTCCACATCTTGAGAGCAAACTCTAGAGCTCCTAATTCCATGTCGTGGTTCGTGTAATTCTTTTCATGAACCTTGAACTGGCAGGATTGATTGTGTTGTCGTGTAGGGTTTAATTTAGAGTATTCAAGTTTTAAATTTATATCTTGTCGACTTTACCTAAAACAACACTTTAACGGCAGTGTACCCGATCAGATGGAGTTTCGTGGTAAGTAGGGTGTCGATCGCTAAGAGCAAGAACTAATCTTTTGTTTTATCAATATTTTGGTTAACTAAACTAAGTTAATTTAAACTATGTTAATTTTATTCTATGTTAAACTTTTGCTAAACCTATGTCAATCCTAATTCTAACGGATAAAAAGGGGGGGTTTCATCCTGAGAGACTGTCATAGGTTTGTGGTAACTTAGATCAACTTAAGACACAATAACACATACAAGCAGACAGAAAAAAGATAGAAGAGCGGTCTAGCAAAATATAAGAAAACTGTATTAACCATGATTAGTCTAATTAGAACGTTGGTTTGTTTATTAAGTGCAATGAATACTTATCTCGAGGCGGCATATCATTCTTAAGACTTAGGCGTTACTTCTTCCTAAGACCTGGACACATAGAATTCTGTCACAATTAAACTTATCCGCATAAAGCATCCTATTTGCTGATTATAATCTATCTTAAGGGTTAAAGCAATCGTGATCTTGTTAAACCCAAGCTCATAGAGACTTTACCCACTTACTGCTTAATGGCAATTTATATACTAGTAGTCCACTGCCCAAGTCTTTACCAATTGATTAAGAACGTACTTGTTGATCCCAAGGGTCACCTGCCAGTCTAACTAAGCTCACTAATCTAAAGGCAAAGATAGGTCATTATTTTTGATCCTATTGGTATAGATATATAAATCACTATATGGAGAGCCATCCTGGCATCTAGCTAACATGGTCAGTATTACTAGATCCTGTTAAATGATAGGTCGCATACAAAAGCATGTAAACAAGTATAAATTAATAAACATAAACAAGCAATCAACGATAAATTAAGCGTTCGAGATAAACAAACCAAACATTCAAATCTTCATAATAATGGCTAATACCCAAGGGTATTAGCCCTCAAACGTCATAATCAATACAGGAGTAATAATCCGACCAAGGTAAACTAACCGAGTTAAACGAATGATACCAAAAATTGAACGATTACTAGAGTATAGGAGATTACAAAGTGTTTCCTATGGAATTAATAACTTTGCTTGACCTCTTCTACTCTTCTTGTCTTCTAAAAATCGACTTTTGTGGTTAAGGTATCGAAAATATGATCAAGTACACTGAAAACCCGTTTTTAGGTTTTCTATTTTTAGGGTCTGGAATTTGGTCGATACGGCGTATCGAGATACATGGATACGGCGTATTGGGGGTTTCTTGGAGTAGGGACCATGTTTGATATCTTCCAGAATATTTTATTACTTTATATTGAATACGACGTATAGAGTTCTCCTAGATACGACATATTCGACTTTATATCTTCTTGGTTTCTTGTGAATTGCAGGCACATATACGCCTTATCTTCCTTGATGGATACAGCCTATAGGATGTCAAAACAGTAATCTTTAAATGTCTTCGTTTAAGCTTTAGAATGCGTTCCCTTTTGCTAATCTTCACCAAGTACCTATAATTACTGCAATTCTTAAATACAAATGATTAAGTAACAATTCGTTGCAATAATAATACAAAATGGGTTATTTACATAGGATAAATGATGATATAAAAGTAAAGTTATTTGATGTCATAAAATATCCCCTCACTTGAATTCTACTTGTCCTCAAGTAGCCTTTAGAAGTTTATGAAAATGTATCCCTGAGGATTTTTTCCATTAAGCATTTATTTGAGCAATTACAAGTACACAACCAAACACCTCATGAAATAGGAAGATGAAAACACTCAAATCACTCAACTAATCTATGTGGTAACATGTAACTAATTCGCTCAATTGCTCGATCGTGACGAGTATTCTATCATAAGCTTGGCAAGGATACACATCTCCACCACTAGAGCTAAGGAGTAACAAGTTTATAAAGGTAAATTGGGTTTATATTATAAGGCTTAAGGTTGATCATTCTAACAATATTTCACCAAAAGTACCACACCAACAAGGCAGCTGGATTGTAACACCCCCAAATAGGGTCGCAGCGGAATAATGTGTCCGGGAGCGTTACTTCATAGATCAATAGCACAAGATATGAGAACGACCTCTAAAAGAGTCAGAACAAGATCACTGCAAGACCCCACCCATCACCAGCCGTAAGGAGACAGTCGTTTGAGAGAGAGACCGCAACTTACATTGGATATATTAAAATTGTTTAATACAAAGCATCACTGCTTTAAATTGTTCAACATTTGATAACAAGAATTTAGATCATAACATAAATATACCTTGATGTAATGACTCCAACATCAAATCTTTTATGCATTGATTCCCCAAATGCCATAGTAATACACAATGTATCGTTATAGCACTCGTGCATCATTGACTTGAGAAATCATGCTTTTAAAACGTCAAATAAAGTTGGTGGATGATTGAATTCAGTCGGTTTAGGTAAATATACTGTAAGGACGCAGTTTTCCCCGTGATTCATTGCAACCTATACAACCCATCACAAAAATGTATTTACGTTTCCCTAAGTTCATGACACTGAAGCTCGACATGTATGAATGCAATATAATATTGCCACATTGCCCGTGATGATGTTCAACCCAAAACATCCTAAATCCGACATGGTATACATCCGTTGGTACACACAGTGACCCCATGTAAGTGTACTCACTACGGATGGGGATGGTCAATCTAAATAGATCCCCTATATCAAGATTTAACATTCACGCTCACATAAAGTAATTGAACAGATCATGGATAATGGGTCCGGCGGTGTCCCCCCCCCCCTCTCATACTTTTATATATACACGAACAATAACCCTCCCTCCACTCCACTCCCCACCCCGTAAACACAGTACCACCCTTGCATCCACGCGTTTTAAAAACAATGGCTATGTTTCATCACCCACAAAAGTTGTAAATCATTGATATAATACAAATATAGGGCATTGAACTCACCTAGTGAATAAACTGATGTGTATGAATCAGTAAATGGAGGGGGGGGGGGGGAAACGTCACCGATAGACGAATGCAACCTAATAAAAATATAGGCAGAAAATGACAGTACTAAAGTCTTTGTATGACACTGTCGTATCAATTAATAAAGTAGATAGATAGTACACCCAATGTGATATGTGTTTTGTTTAATTTAAAATGTCAAAAACAATGTTTAAATTGTACTGTATTGAATAAAGGTATATGTATTTGTTCGTAAAATAAAGTGATGCTTTATTCCCACACTAAAATCAACGAACCCTAAAACCCATAATATAAAAATATAAAATTATAAACACAAATCACAATACTACAAAACTATCATACAACTACCACACCCCTCGCCAACGTGCGCAAAATTAAAAATAGTCGCTGTACTGTTTTATAAACCTTTATACCTTGATCTTTTAACTTCGTTTTACCCTTAAAATACTCCATAGTTCCAACTAAAACATTCCCAATCTAACACACACCACAAAAACCCCCCCCCCCCCCCCCCCCCCACCCCCCCCCCTCCACAAATTTTTAAGTTCTAGAATCCGCCCCTCCTCACCCCCCCAGTAACTTTATTGTTTTTTCAATAAAATCCCAATATAAATACTTATTTTATATATTTAATGGTCGTAAACCTTTCAAAGTCATAAATTACTCATATTTAAATCTGTTTCCTTTAGCTTGTTCTTTTAGTATGGATTCGTGACGACTTTGGTAAAACTATGAAAATAAAAATCATTGTTAGTATTTAAAAATCTCCCGTGCGCGAACCTCTAGTAATTCAAAACAGTTCTATAAATGTATTATTATAAACTTAAATCTTGCTAAATCGTATTTTATTCGTTTTAATTTCGGTTTCTAGTGATTCCTAAGTCTATGTATTCGTAATTAAAAGCTTATTATGAAAATGATTTCCCAACAGTCCCTGCTCGATGACTCGCGAAACTCCTGATGTGTGTTATAATTTACGCTTTATAAAAAAATTACTTTTTAACATAAAATGTAAATAATGTACTGTTTCCTGCCCCCCTCCCCCTCCCCCCCACCCCCCCCCCCCCCCCCCCCCTCCCCCCACCACCCCCCCCCACCCCACCTCCATCTCAATGTACTGTATTAGTTTTTACTCTTTCCTTTATACTCTGTGTGTTTCTCTATAATAACTACGCTCTCGCCCCGCAACATACTCGCAGATTCGAATTTTGGTTGGTATTTTTATAAATAACTTTGATAAAAACTACATTTATATATATATATATACATATATTGATATATATATATATATAATTATCGTTAACTTGTAAACGTCATATCTTCTTCGTTAGGGCTCGGTTTTTCAAGTTCTTAATATGCTTATGATCCTCATGAAAGGTACTATTTTTATAAAACATAAAATATTTATTAACTGGTTCGAATGAACAGTAACCTTATTAAGTTTAATTAATTTGTTTTATACACTTTTAAACTTTATAAAGTTACCACAAGTCTTCTAATTTATAAGTTAACATCCATGGTTTATAAATTATGTCCTCTACATTATGTCCATCAATATAAGTCCATATTGTCTAAGAAAATTATCCAACATATTTATTTGTTTAACTAAACTTTATAAGTAAATAAATAACCATAACTTGATAAATAATTATATAAACTTTCCATTGCTTGTAAACCCTTATTTTAAACATATTAATATATTTAAAACATCATCTTAACCATAAAGAAAATGAATTCGTGTATGTATGTACTTGGTTTTTTGTTTTATAACTTCAATAAAGTTAAACCTAGATGGATGATTAACATATATTTTCAAGTATGTAAACCATGTAAAATGAATAATGACAGATGTTAATAGCTTATAATAAGGACCTTATAGTTAAGAGTTAGTAGGATGATGAACTCAAGCTTACAACTAGCTGAAACCTATGAATCAACCACAAGATCAAAACTCAAATGAGAAAACCCTAATCACTTTTCTTGTATACTTCTTGTTAACTCACAAACCTAAGCTTCCAATACCTTGTATCACCTTAGATATACTTAGAATCAATGCCTAAATTACTTGGAATATTTGAAATGGAAATTTTATATGGGAACCCTAGTCACAAAAGTGAGCCGTTGGTATGTATGGTTGGGAGAGAGTATTTCCTTGTGAATTTAGTAAGTAAATGAATGTTACTTCCTAGTACTTGCCATATATAGCCAAGGTAACCTTAAACTAACTAAGGTTAATGGGATTGGTTAATAGTACATGTGCAAAAGACCTCTCCTCCTTTCTATGTAATATGGATATCTAGGATTTGTTGTAGGGTACTTATGATTTGACAATTTCTAGTAACAAGTGAAATGTAAGAGTACCTTTGGTCCTACGTGGGGTTAAGAAGTAACAAGTGAGTTTGTAAATATATTAAGTGAGCATGTATGTATGAACCGGCCATCATACATATAACGTACTTATAAAGGCCTTTTACAAATATAGTGTGGTGGTTTATAATTGTGGGTATTTCTTTGAGTATAGATAGGTATAGGTGCTTCCGGGTATGCCAAAATGTATTTTTATTGCAAAACGTAAACGTATTTATAAACCCAAACTAAATATCCCAATATTGCTCAACATGTGTGTGTGTGAGTTAAATATTTTCCCCCCCCCCCCCGCCCCCCCCTGGCATGTAAGTGTGTGTGATAACACTCTGTTTTGACTGTAAACTTGAACTTGTTGTGGTGCCGTTTACGTTGAATGATGATTTTGTAGTTTACGGTATTTAACTATACGATAATAATTAAAGTAACTCCGCAGCTCGACAAGCATAACAATAAGTTATATAGAGAAATCTGGATAAGTCATTGAATGACGCTGCTATAGTAGTCGCGTCGCAAATGTGATAATAACTCTGACTCTATACTATCTATACTGTGAGAAGCTATAGTTTAGAAACGAAAAAAATATGACACTACGTGAGATCGCTGCTTCTATCCCACTCTACACATCGAGTTTTAACCAAAGGTTAGGATGAAAGAATGAGTCAATCTCCCGCGCGCTCCTAGAGTGCCTTCAGTCTAATTACTCCAAGTCTGTGAACTCCCTACCGAGGAAAGTAGATCGGCACCCATAGAGTGTAATTACAAAGGCTCTTCAATTAGAGTGCAGTGTCGCAATGTACTAGGCCGCGTATATGAGAAGAAGTTATCGTGTAGGACATACTGCATTGGATCTCGCACTGCCACACCAACGCTCACCAGAATTCGCTACAGAATAGTATACTATACCTCCTCTAAGCGTAATTCTCTCTTCTTGCCAGTCAGGCCTCACTTGCGGCTATGTAAGAATCACCATCATCTGAGTCTGGCGTCCAACCCGTTCCTAACACCCTATACCTATTTTATCCCGACTCAACACACACATAATCTATCCCTGTTTACCCGTCCCTAAACCAGGATTATCTGGCATATACAAAGTAGCACTTGATACCACTTGTTATCACCCGATTCGTCCTACCATGATAAGACACACTTTATAAACACTCAAGTCTTTATAATAGATCAAAAAAAAAAAAAAAAACAAACAACCTAAGTTGGCAGTTTACAGTAACGGTACAACTCCTTTATCTCCCCATACTTTACATACTTTTACAAGATAAGTGGCGATATCCACCACTTTATACAAAACTTTACATCGTTGATTTATAAACATCCATCAATGAATAATCGATTCTTCAAATAATTTCATCGGTTTAATTTCTTCCAGATAATTTCTTCCATGATTCTTCATTCTTCAAACGTACCAATAATTGTGATGGTAGTAAAAATACATGAGTTTTGACTACTTTTACATTCCCATTGCAATGTGGAAAATTTCCCAACCATACCAGAGTTAGAAATGACACAAGACACAGCAAATACTTACTTTATACCTTTAAGCAACTTAGCATTCAGCATGATAAATGGACTAATCATAACACGGTATGACACTAAGGAGACCGACGCAAATCGCCGTGTTATATCGATAAAACAAATAGTTGGTGTTATCCTAAAGGATTGGCTCTACAGGTTTTTCTAGGGGTATCTTACTCTTAAAATGAGAGTAAACAAATGGTTTATACGGGGGTTAACTAACCAGTGTAGTTTGTAACATCCGAGAATTTTCGAAATTTCGAATGACGATTTTAAACTTTTGCACTTTTTGGGTCTTGACTTGATTACAATAATGTTGTGTACCGTTACTATCACCTGTACTTGAACTTAAGTATAGGGGAACCCTCCCCTTTATCTGTTAAATAAGGGTAGATTCGAGCTCGTAACTCGAAAGAAAACAAGCGCTTCTTGGGAGGCAACCTAGTGTCTTGTGTTTTAATTCTTTTTATTTATTCTTTTATGTTTGAATTCATCATTTTGTAAGCATGCTTTGCTTTATTTTTAACTTCGTCTTAATTACAATCAAAAGTATTTTTCACAAAGTAAGTGTAGGGGAATATATCCAGTTTTTAAGAACCAATTCAAATATTTAAAATAAATTGTTTAAATTAATTCGCATCAGTTTCGAGTCATATGATTGTAATGATTAATTCTAGGTTTTTATGCCGTGCTTTCTATGGATATAACTAATAAAATTGCGTGCAGAAAATTTCTCATTAAAAAGCGAAAAGGAAATCTTCACAGTGCCTGGAGACGGCGTCGGGATTAAAACCCGACGGGATTCAAAAATGTTCAAGTATTTGTGAAAAATAGAATGTGTAATATTTAAAATTTATAATTCTTTTATAAACCTACGTATACCTATGATTACATCATTACTCTCATCCTATCTTTACTGCTTTCAAAGAGTCAACCCCTAAATTCTCGTTGTATATATATCTATCCCGCCGATTTAATGCTTGGTGTAGTTGTCTTTGTCTTTGATTACAAGTTATATTTGATGTAGGTATTCTTTGTCTTTGATTACAGGTTATATTTGATAAGAAGAAGCTTGAAAGTTCTTAGGAAGTTTTATAGATGATTTCTTGGAAGTACGATTAACCAGTTACATGTTTCTTCTCCATATTGAGCAAACTAGGGGGAGTACTGTAACATCCGAAGAATTTTCGAAATTTTCCGAAATGACGATTTTACCTTGACTTTTAGGGTCTGGCTGTGACAATATAAGAACGACCACTAAATCACGTTTTCCACACTCGGACCATCTAAAGCAATTTGATGTGAAATGATATTCCAGACAACTTATACAGTTTTAACCCGAGACCATGAAAACATCAGAAAGTGACTGAAAAGCCCTCGCAAGATTTAGAAACGTAAAATAATAATTATATTTAATTTATCACGTTTTATTAAATAAAAATATTTAATAAAATACTTAACAATTTAATTAAAAGCGATTGTTGAAAACGCGAATATTCGAGCTGAAATCCATTTTCTTTCTATTTTGGCGTAAACGTTCACAAAATAAATAACAGATATTTTATTAAATATTATAAAATATTCATGAAATATTATCAATGAATACTTATTTTTATCAGAAAAATGAATTGGAAACAACGGCGCAAGTTTCGCCGCGTTGAATCGTTAGTTAAGGACTCGCCAACACGATTGCTCCGAACACGCTTTTATCAAAAGTATATTAAAAAAGTTACACTTTTTACCCTCATCTATTGGAGACTTGACACTTCCATTTATAACTTTTATATAAAATATATATTTAATAAACTAATATACATTTCAATATTTTGTTAATAAACACACATACATATCATCACTTCCCTCTCTCTCCCCCAAAATATCCGGCCAGCCACCACCACCGCCGGATCCGGCCACCGACCAGTCCTCGCGCCGCCGCCAGTGAAAAACTTTTCCGGCGAGACTTTTCCAGGCCGAATCCAAAAAGTTCCTCACAACGCGGATCTACCCGAATCCCCCATATCACTTAGCCCTCAACTCGCGCTCATTATACCCTTCCCCCCTCTCTTTTCGCTTTCTCTGGCCGACGCACAGCCACCACCATTGTGGGTGCGCGGTTTTTGTTTCCGGTTCTCGGCGCCACTAAGGGTGTGGTTCCGTTTATTTTATTAACAACAAAGGATGTGTTTGGGTTTGTTCGTGGCAGGAAAGACCGCAAAAGGGGCGTTCGTGGTTGGTTATAACCGCCACAATTAAGGGTTGGGTTTTGTTTCGGCTCAGCCACCAAGAACGACCACCACAAGGGGGCGTGGGTATTCCGTCCCAAACCACCAGCCGAGGGTGCGTTTTGGTTAGATATTTCGCACCAGGGGTGCGTTTAGGGTTTTGGTTATGGCAACTAGGGTGACGTTGGGTAAACAAGGGCAGCAGCAGGGGTGGGCACTAGGGTGTTTCTGGTTTTGTTATAAACAGAAGATTGCTCGTTTGGTTTCCGTTTAGTCACCAACAGGGGGTGCGTTTGTTTTGGTTTTGCTTGCGACAAGGGTGCTGTTGGTTTTCATAAACAACCACCACAATGGGGTGCATCGGGTCCGGCGTCCAGCCACCGATTATGGTGCGAACTTGCTGTGAAGCACCGTAAAGGCGGTGCGTTTTGAGGAATATTAACAGCAGTTGGGCGGCGGGTGTTGTTTTATTGTTATAACAGATAAGGGGTGTTGGTAGTTTCATACAGATCTTTATGTAGCGAGTTTGGTTTTGTTATAACAATTATTAAGAGCGTTTAGTTTTACTTAAAAACCACAAAGGGGTGTTTGGTTTAGACAGAAACGCACAAGGGTGCGTTTGGTTTATTGTAAATACAATCCATAGGGTGCTTGGGGTTTAGCGCGAGTGCCGACGGATTCGGGTGCGTTTGTTATTAGTGACAACGCAAAGGGGGTGTTTGGTTATGGGTTAAACAGCCGAATGGGCTGTTTGGGACAGCGGGTCCGTTTGGTATTAAAGACGAGCAAATGGGTGTGTTTGGTTTTGTTTCCACCAAATGGGTGCGTTTGGGTTTGTGGGTTAACAACCGATGAGGGTGGACAGCCTGGGTTTTGTTTGGTTTGATAATCAGACACAAAAGGGTGCGTTTTGTTTTTGCACCATAAATATATTAATTGATATCTCATTTATTTATCGATTAAGTATATGTGAATGAAATCTGTTTAAACTCTTGTGACTCCTAAGTAAAATGTGATATTAATAGTTTCTAGATATAGTTTAGACGAGTTTTGAACTAAAAACGGACTTTGGCGCGTTTTGTAACGAATAATTAAGAGCAGAAAACGGAACATGGGATTTGGGATTCGAGATTTTGAAAAGATCGATTTTGGTTTACAAAATATAATGAATTATATTTTTATGGACGTTTAGACATAAAACGGGACTTGTAACTCCCAATAACGACAGAAAACTGTGAGTGAAATCGGAAATATACAGCTTTAATTAGAAAAATAAGTTTATTTTTAAATATCTTAAATCTGACAGATCTATAATTAAACGAATTTGAGCACTTCGAGTCCAGTTTCAGGCCTTCCGGACGAAACACGAAAAGTTGTTCGTAATGAGTTTTAAACCTATTTGGCCAGCGAGATTGTCAGTTTTAAAATTAAGACATAGCGGGTCAAAACTAAAGGTCGGTTGATCTATTATTTCAATTAATTATATTTAAGACCATTGTTCGGTTCTAAAAACGGAAGATCTAAAAATAGTAACTTTCGGTAAATATTCGACATAAGCTATGATTGGACGGAAACAATAGTAATATATTCAATATAATTAACTAAGGTTACAGGTTTTAGAAGACGCGCAAGTGGAATTCTCATCACAGTATATATGGTATGTATAACATATTAAATATTTATGATTTCGTCGTAAAGAGTACGCATCGTTGATACGTATTTAATCGTGTATTTAATATAACGACATAATTATAGGTCGAGGCCGAGATCGTTGACGATTCGGTTTTGTGAATTATTTTTTTGGCTGTCAATCGTTCTTCATCATCGAGGTGAGTTTCATAACCTCGCTTTTCAATCTTTTAAATGTTTATAAACCCGCGAGGGGGATACATGCTTATTTACAAATGCATTTACATGTTTGATTACAACTTGGTCCACATATTCTTTTACATAGCTTGCTATGGGATATATTACTTGACTTCATTTTTGGTCACAAATATATGTACTTTACTTTTGAAAGGATTACGGATTAGCTTAAGCGGATTGAACTGATGACAAAAACGGTACTGCCCGGGTGTTCTCGGAGGGGACACCGGTAACGGGAGTACATATGTTTACTTTACTGCTCGGGTGTTCTTGGAGGGGACATCGGTAACGGGAGTACATCTTTTTACTTTACTGCCCGGGTGTTCTTGGAGGGGACACCGGTAACGGGAGTATATATTCTTTAAATCACTGCCCGAGTGTTCTTGGAGGGGACACCTGTGATGGGTATATATATAAGTCTACGTCACAGCGTCATGAACTGTAAATCACTTGGAGGGTGAGCGCGAATGTTATGAAATAGATCTATTCGGGTGTGAATCCCTGTTCGGGTGATTAGCTATCACTAGGTAAACGAACGTTATAACATGTCGGATTACGATTGGTTGGGACTACAGGGCCCCCAACAAATACACATGAATTATTACTGTTATATTAGTGCATTGGTTTCATGAACTTAGAGTAATCGTAATCATTGTTTTATACTCACACGGATATTTACTGTGCCTTGAATAAAGTGGCAATACATACTTGAAACATTTTGGTGACATTAAATTGGTCATGCATTCTTTATAAATCTTTGGGATAAGATTGGTACTTTTGGTGACATAAAATGTGTCGTGCATTCTTTATAAATCTTTGGGATTTTTACATGGTACTGTGATGACACAGTGGACAAATACATTCATTTGAAACTTACATTCATATTTAAACTAACCTATGAACTCACCAACTTTATGTTGACCGTTTTAAGCATGTTTTTCTCAGGTGATATAGATACTTGGCTTACTTGAAGTGCATTGGAGTCTATACATTCAAGTTTTTCATGGTGATGCAATTATGGGACAAATGTTATATCAATTTCAAGGAAATCAACGAGATTATTTTTCAAACGACACATTTAGAGGTCGTTCTCTTGTATCTAGCGCTGTGTATTATGAAGTAGCACCCCAAGTGGTATTCCGCTGCGTTGTGATTTTTGGGGGTGTTACAGATTGGTATCAGAGCACTGGTTATAGAGAACTAGGTTGCATATTTTACCCTAGACTATAACCGTTTTCACAAACATTGCATCACATCAAACATTTTCAAAGTGCATACACGCTACTTGCTTATGTGCTTACATTACGTGCTGCATTAAGTGCTTACGTGACATACATATATATAATATATATATATGCTTGCATTCCTTTCGCGTATATCGTACGCTTATTTATATAAGAGTTATTATATAAATACCAGAATATTTTTAAGACATTGTGGGTTGCACAATGGTCTCATTCTACTCGTCAGACATTGTGAGTTGCGCAGTGGTCTCACTTCATTCTCAGACATTGTAAGTTACACAATGGTCTCATCTTACTTCTTAGACATTGTGAGTTGCACAATGGTCTCATTTCGTTCTTAGACATTGTGAGTTGCACAATGGTCTCACTTCGTCCTCAGACATTGTAATATGAACAATATATTTTTTTAGGACTTTATACAATATCGTATTACATGAAAGCCATCATGATTTTGTTCACATGGAATTATGTATGAATCTAAGTATTACAAGTCTTGTATGGGCGGGACTTGTAATATGAGGATTGATATGATAATTGCTATGTTAACAAAGCCCGTCACAATTTCTTTATTTAACTTGTAATAGGAGGATTTATATGATAATTGCTATGTTGACTGGTTCATCGAGACTTCTACCTTATTTACCTTAACCGAGTACTTATTAACTATCTTGAACACTATGTGATTTCCCTGATAGTTTTACTCCCTGTCTCCGAAGACG
>BQNB010157749.1:3319-15113 GCA_026074375.1 Tanacetum coccineum
GGCATGTTTCACTTAAAACACATTTGTTTATAAATTATAAAAAATAAATTGTGTACCATCATTCCTGGAGTGTAATCTGCCAAACACCTAACAAGTCTTGGCCCAACTGTACGCCTTTCATAGCCCGGGCACTCTGACCCTTCAGCATCATACACTGTCACATAGTAGTCGTGAACACCTTGCAATATGAAGTGGATGGTTTTTGTTTGTTCAGGAACATTTGCAGCAACAAATGCATCCCACTCATCGTCGCGAAGATAAAACTGACCACGTGATTTTTTAAGCTCAACTTTGTAACGTATTCTATCGTTACCAGTCACGTATATGTAGTCTGTCTGAGTGTTGAAGTGGTCATTAAACACGTAGGGCAAAACCTGTTTAAACCATTGTTAAGTACACAATAATCACATACGGTATTATGTGAAACAAGGTTGATTTAGAATATTAGAGAAAAACAATTGCAACGTGTTTACTTCACCTGCTTGCCTCGATATGTGTTGTGAGCGTACGTAAACAGAAATTGCTGAGCCATCCTGTTTAAAATATATACTAATGGAGATAAATAAACTGAATCCAATATATTTCTATTAGAAACTACCATCCAATGTAAGAAATTGTTTTAGAAGTAGTAAAAACAGGACACTCTGAAACATCAGCGTCATACACCCAAAATTATTCACAACCTATATCGGGCTCCCATTATCATCACTTATTTTAAAAGTGAAACAAATCTTTTACTATTCAACATATTATACAAGTTTATCCAATATTTGGACCAAAATGACATATTCTTCAACAATCATGACCATGGGAGTTTATTTTTTTAGTCGTTTTTTGTAAAAGTTTATCCAATATTATATTCAGTAAACTATCAAAACCAATAACATGCAATCAGTGTTATTCAAACTTACCTCCATACATACATCATATATATCATTTGGAACAAGTAATATGCAAGAAGGGAAACATGAACATGCAATAACATTGTTGTGTAAACAATAAATTTTTGTTAAAGAACAAACAATCACGGATCAACAAATACCTTAAAGATCTCTAATCACAACATATAAATATGACGAATTAAACTAAAAACATTATCAGTACTACTTGATTTTCTCTTCATATTAACCTTATGAAAGTTTTTTTTAATTACTAACCTTGGTTTGTGCGTATGTGAAGCGACTGAAAAGACACACCAAGTTGAGTGTGTTAATGCCAAGAAATGATCATAGTAGGTTAGTAGGTCTTTCTTATGTAACTAGAACTTTCAAATTGCATATGATATTTTACGTTAATGGATCACGATTGTTTTCCAATGGGCCTTATCAAAGGGTCCAATTTACTTGGGCTTTTCTAATTAATAAAAAATTTTGAAAAGTTAATTAGTAACTTGGGCTTTTGTAATTAGTGAAATATTTTGTACTTAGTGAGTTGGCCTTTTGTAAATCAAAGGTTATTAAAAAAAACTTTCAAATCTTTTTCCGTAAGTAATACGTAAAACGAAAGTCGTGATCAAGAAGGGGCAATAACATCCGTTACACTATGATGAGGATTTTCAGATTTTATAATTTATGATTTTTTTGTATTGAGTGTTAGTGTTGATGAACGGTATGTTTTTTGTGGTACGACATTGATTTTTTATCATTAATTTTTCAACTTTATATACATATATAAAGGCTTCCTAACTTATACAAACCTAATCAGGAAAAAGTTCAACTTCATTGAGTTTTTTGAAAAAAAATTAGATGTTATAACAATTCATAACTTATAAATAACCATCTACCCGTGCAACGCACGGGTATTGTTCTTGTTTATAGGGTTTGTAAAGTGTTTAAGATAATGCCTAATTAGAATCCTAGCTTGACTACAATTGGTCTTCCTTTTTTCCTTCTTTCTCCCAAACCGGTCGAACAAACACCCCTTTATTTATTTATTTATTTTTTAAATTATTATTATTTACACAAAAACCCTTAATTTTTGATTTTTATAAAACATTTCGGGTTTTTTTAAAAACCGGTTCGGTTTTTTAACCGAACCGGTTTTAGTCAACCAGTCAAAGAACCGGTTTTGACTAAAACCGGTTCGGTTATAAACCGGTTTTTTCATATAAAAAATACAAAATCGGTTCGGTTAGTCAACCGGTTTAACCGGTTTTTATGCAACCGCGTTCGGTTAAAAACGGTTTTAAACCGGTGGTCAAACCCGGTCGGTCGATTTTTTTTAAACCGATTACAAACCGCTGGTTCGGTTTGAGGGAAACCAGTTTCAAAAAAACCGGTTTCGATTTTTTTCCCGATTCGGTTCATGAACCGGTTTTTCTGTACACCTCTATGTCTTTACATGTTATTTTTAGGGCCACTAAGCCCAGTTATTGATAGTGAACCCACCATCAAAGACTCAAAGTGTCAAACTAGTCGATTTTATATTGTTACTTGTTGGTTAACATGTAAGTTTTGAGACGTTTAAATAGTTGGCTAACATATTAAAAATCATGTTTACCTAAAAAAAAAAGTCGATACGATAGAAACGAGATAATAAACAGGGGACTTTAGTTTCTGTTTCTAATTGTAAAACCAATGAAAGGATACTAGTAGTAAACCAAAAACTGACATAACCACATTGGTGAATTTTGATACTAAAATCCTTGTTAGTTGTAACAAAATGTATAGAGAATTTCATCTACAAATGTTAAAACAACGAGATGCCTTCATATTTTAAAGCTGATGATTTGCAAGTAAAAGGATTATACTACACTTCATAAACACATAAACATTATATCAGTTATTCAAGTAAGTTTGAGTCGACAAATCTCTAATGACACAGATGGTATACATAATAGATTAGAATGGTAGACTGCATAAATGAGTAATAAAATTAGGTAGCGTATATAGTACTTACGCCGGATAAATTTTCAACACTCAATCCCCACATCGGACGATGAAAGAAAAAAATGTTAGTTAATATATCACATGATAGAGAGATCAACATCTTTGGATTAGTGTTATATATTCAGGTAGGTCAAAGATGCTTGCTAGATAAACCAAAAGATTTAGCAAGCCATCTATATCTCGCCTGAACATTTATGCAAAGTCTTAATTTTTTATATATGAACTTATTTATTATTTATAATTTGAGTTTATCGTTTTAGTTGTTAAGCATTAATCCCGAAATCAATCTATTATACTATAAGGGCCCGTTTGGTTTGTAGATGGGTTTAGATTAGAATTTGGATTTGATTTTGGATTTTGATTTGGTTTTGGGTTGAAAGAAAAAATAAGAGAGTAAAAAATATATATTAATTGTATAATTTTATGTATTATATATGTTATAAATTTGACTTAATGAATTTTAAATAATATAAATAAATAGAAAAAGAGAAATGAATGGTAAGGAAATAACTTGGGCCCACCAATTCAGAAAATAAAAGCAAAGACCGGCCCCTCTGCTAGGATTTGTGTAATGTCTAATTTTTTGTTACCAACCCTAATTTTAAAATACTAGATTCATACCAAACATATGATTAGACATTCTTGTCAAATGAAAACCCACTCTAAGACTCAGTTTTTTAATTAAATGTGGAGGTGTAATGATTTCTTGAATTGATGAAGTATTTACAAAGTATTTATGAGGCGGTTTTTGTTGACTGCATATGAACAACTCCATATGAAAGGAGCCAACAGTCAAAACTAAAACCCTAACCATCTTACCTTCTTCATCACCGAAATCCACCAATTCCACCGTCATCATCACCACCGTCAGATCTTCCCCGATCATTTTAGGAAGAATAATGGCCAAGAAATGCGGCTGAATTGATTCTAAACCCACTAAACAAGAAACGCGGCTTTAAATTCCAGAGGTTGCAGGTATGAAGTTACTGACGAAGATGGAGAAAAAGATTACATGCAACAAGTTGTACCTAAATTGAATCAGTTATGTAAGTTTATTAATCCTAATTAAGTTTTCTATTTTAAGTGTTCTTGCATATTTTTAGGGTTTTTTATTTAGATTTGCAAATTAGGGGAAAATAGATGCATATGGTGGATCGGTTCACAATTAGACAAATTAGGGGAAACGGATGCAAATGGTGGATCGGTTTTAAAATTAGACATCATTCTAATGTTGCTAATGGACTGGTAATTTTTTTGTATTGAATTTTGATTTGTGGCCTTATAGTGGTAGAGATGTTTATTTAGGTGGTTCTTTTACTGAGTGAGATAAATTCGTGAGAGAGGAAGAGGCTAAGAAGTCTGATAGAAGTCAATGCAATAAATAATCAAAGCCACTGTGACAGCAGTAGGACTGACTCCTTAGGTTGCTTTATTTAGGTAAGGTCAAAACTAGAATCAATTGATGGCATCGTCCCATCTACCATGGTGAGTGTGTGGCTGTTTGTAGAGCATCGGGTCATCTTATGGTGTAATCAAGTCGTCTGAGTGTTGCTTCTTTGTAACCTTCAAGTTTTTATGCTGTAGATGTGTCTGATCTACTAACTGAGTTCCAGGTTTCACATACCCTTCTTAGTTTGGTAGACCCTGAAACTGGTCATCCCATTTCTGGCTTAAGGAAAACACTAGCAGCACTTACAAGAATGCTTCGTAGTGGAATGCCAGGAAGTTTGTCGAGGAAATTGGATCTACATCAACAGTCATCACATCTTCCTGTGCGGAAAGAGAGAAAATTTGTTGGTACATTGATCAACACTTCTCTCTTTTATTTAATACATTGAAAAAATTGCCTGAGAAATCATTTCTTTGGCAATCCAGGGCCTCGTTTAAAAGCCATGACCGCATGTCCCAGTAAACTTCGTTGGAGCAATGAGGGACTTGAAAGAGATCTTTACATCATGACGCCAACAATTACTATTTTAGCAATGGATGGTAGAAGAAGGTGGTTGGACATAAAAGAGTTGGTAAGTCATTACTTTTATTTTCCTAACATATCTTACACTGTGTTGGTATCATTTGATTTTATGCCATTCAAACCCTTAAGTATTCAGTCCACTATTACTCTTCTACAACCCTTTTAGTCAGAAGTTCTTGCATATCATTCTTTTTTATATGCTATCACCTACAATTTCAGGTAGAAAGGTTCAAGAACTCTTAGCATAAAACAAGTGAAGGAAAGGAACCAAGTACTTCAGGGGTTTTAAGGTATTTCTTATTCCTTTAATTGTTTAATTTATTTTGGATATTATGTCATTATGCTCTTTAGTTACATGCCTGCATTCATCAATTTTTTTATATACTTCATGGTTGTTTGTAAGATAAGTAGTTCTTGTGCAGGGATAAATAATAACTTAAATTGACCCATTCATTAGTAGATGGGTCAAAATTGCCATATCTAAGCATCTGGTGGTAGCTCAATGTTGGTTTGTGATTGGTTTTTATTTATTGACAATTATGAGAACCTGAAGCCACCAAGCTAACCCTGACACCAAATGGTTACCAAATAAAACCAAGTACTTATCTACAACACCAGAAGCTAATACAGCCGTTGGTACTATTACAAAGATTCAAGATAGAAGTTGTCAAACAGGATCCTCCTCAAATTGGGACATCTACCAGGTCTACCTTACTATGTGCAAGTTTATCTTCAAAAAGTAAATTATCAGAGTTCTTATCTTTCTTTTGATTTCACTTTCTTTTGTTAATAATGGATCATCATTCTAATACTTCCAGGTTGGTTGGTGGGTCGCTTACTAAAAAGATTCAGATGATCCAGTTGGAAAAATCATACGAATAACACCAGGTCTAGGAAGATTTATTGTCAAATGTTATCAGCTTTATGTAAGCGGTGTTGAGTAAGCTGTTTCACATCAGCACTATTTTCCTTTATTATTAAAATGAACCAAAAACTATCTAATATGTTGTGTTTTGATATAGCTAGAAGCTAATAAGCATTTTTCTAAAATAGTATATGTTGTTTTATTACGACCCAAACAACTGATTTTTTTATGGAGTTAGAGCAGGAAAAAATCTAGGTACTGCCTCCTGCATTTCACTTTAGTACACATGATAGTATTCTTTTCTTTATTTCAAAGAGCATAAATAGTTATGATAAACAATCCTTGAGATCCTTTTAAAATATATTTGACTGACTACATTGAACTGTAGTTTGTAAATGAGATAAGGAACAAGTTCAGGCTTGAAAAAAGGTGTGTTTTTTTATGGATTTCTAAATGATCAGATGCGATTAAAAGTAATTAAGGTTGCATGTTTGTTGGTTTAGGTGTAAGTATTGGCGTACCTTAATATGATATTAGCAATATGTTTACTCCTTACCGATAGACAAACGATGGAACTCGGTGTTGACAATATCCTTACTGTTTCAAGGTGATAGTCTGATCTCGGGAGCTGCTTGGTCGGTTGTGACTAGGAAAGAGAGGTCTCTACGACCAATCTAATCTCGCTTATCAAGTAAGTTGAGCCTTACCTCTAACGCTGAATATTATCAACTAAAAATGACACATTTCCTAAATAGATAAAATCCACCCGTCTTATTGATTCACATATTAGAATTATGGAGTTCTTGATTATTTGTAGGTGTCCCAAAATTGAATTTTTTCTTCATGATTATACGTTGGTTTGTTTTTGGGTTTTCTTGCATTAAAGATTATATCTTTAACCTCTTCGAATAGCAATTTATGATTATAGACCATTTAGTGTGATTGACATTTTGTAGGTGTCCATATGACACTGATCAAAATTATAATATCGTCCTAAAAAGACCGCTACTACCTCTACGGGTGATAAAAAAGATAACAACTGTATGTTGCACGAGTAGCATGGATATATGATAGTTCAAAAATAAACATATGAATCATGATAATGGAGAGATGCATCTGATCTTTTTCTTTGTCATGATGGTATAGGCTATATTGTGTTAGACTAAATTTTAGATGATTTAAAGCTTATAAAGCTGTGTTTGAATATTTACGATTTTATTTCAGTATTGCTTTGTTTAATTAAATCATGAATCAGTTACATAGGTTATAAACTTTCTTGCTTACCTATCTTTCTCGCACTCCATAAAAAGCACAAACTAAACCTCTTGCACTTAACTTTTAAACATAAAGCAACCCTACACTTCATTTTTCTTTACCATAAATTGTTGAATTTAGTTCACGCGAAGTAGCATCGATTTGGCTAAACGGATTGAGATGAACTTTAAACTATAAGAATTGTAATAGGACGGTAACAATAACATTTTTGCCACAAACTAAGCCCGGTGCAACACACGGGTCAAACGGCAGGTTACATTGTCTCGTTCTAGTGCTAGGCAGTAATGATAACAAGGTGTTGCGAATTGTTGTTGCTGAGGACTGGTGGGGGATTACGGAATTTGTTAATTGCTTGTTTTGTTGGTAGAAATATTACGATATTTAATCTTATACATTTCTCTTCTTGTTTTGATAGATGTACAAAAATGTATCTTATAACACATAACGTAAAGTGATTAAGTTACTAAAGGTATGAACAAATCATCAATTCATACGTCTACATTCTTTTCGTGTCTCATGTTTTCTTCAAAACAATTTTAAGTTGCATCTCGACGTAATTCATAAGGTATGGAAAAATACAAACTTTAATTTGTTGAATGATCAAAGAAATTTTTTTTATTTTTTCAAACCTTACATTTTTCTTATAAAATGAGACAAACTTTTTTAATAAAAATTTACAAAACATTTTGTATTGTTAAGAAATGTTTTTATTCAAAATAAAATATTTTGAATTCAAATTTTGCCACTAGAAACAGGCTAGAAAATTTCCAGAAAAACTTCTTTCCCCCACAAAAAGGACAAAAAATGGAGCGTCTGAAAAACGGGCGGCCCCCTTAATTAATTAAGGGGGCCGGCCATAATTAAGGGGGCCGACCATGTATAATTAAGGGGACCACCCAAATAAAAAATTAATATTTTTGCCTATAAATAGTGGACTGTTTTCACAGATTTTTCTTACCTCTTTGCATAAAGTTTTCTCAGATCTAAAACCTCCTTTCAAACCCTTTCCTTTGATCACTTAACTTATTATAAGTTTGTTTAAAATGTGATCCAATCATCCATCCATTGAAGTGCAAGAGAAGAACTTTCGTTATCATTAAGATACGAAGTTATGTAGGCTAGTTAGGGCATTCGTGACATGTCTTACATTCACAATGCATAGATCGAGTCCATGTATTCCAAACTTGTATAATTGCTTGATCATGGTGATCATGGTGTGTTTTGTAGTTGGATCTTGGTGATCCTTTCTAGTAGTGTTAGATAGTTGTGACATAAGTAGTGTGGTGAGGAGAAGTTGTGAAGGTGTGGAGTTGTGAAGTTGTGAAGGTGTGAAGAAGTTGTGAAGTTGTGAAGATGTGAAGAAGTTGTGTAGTTGTGATCAAGGTGTGAAGCTAAGTTGTGTAGTGAAGTTGTGAAGTAGTCGTGAAGTTGTGAAGTCGTGAAGTTGTGTTGTGATAGATTAGTTCTAGCTAATATTAGAACTCGACATTTAGCTTAGTGTCGGAAATTGATATAAGCAACGTTGTGTACGGTTTTCTCCGCCTTAAGGGAGTTTGTTGACTAGTGAAGAAACTCTCGAGTTGGGTACTTGGGGAGTGGAGTAGGGCGAAGAGGTGCTTCGTGACCGAACCACTATAAATCATCGTGTCCGGTTTGCATTTCCTTTCACTTATCTCTTTACATTTATACTCGCATTTATCGCTTTATATTTATACTTGCAATTGTGTGATGTGTTGATTATATAGTCTTAATTATGTCTTGAATAAATGTGAATATTGTGTGTTGGGTTGTATTGTTGTAAATCGATGTATTAATATGTGTATATAACTTGTATGAACACTCATCATATTGTATCACGCTTGATCGGTAATTTGATACGAAACATTTTAAGATTTTTAATGGAAACGTATTCACCCCCCCTCTACGATTTCCACAATTGGTATCAGAGCCACGTCGCTCTAATTTTCAAAACAAATGGTTTTAAAAATTGAGTACGATCCATGTATCAAATTACCCATTAAGGGGGATTAAATATGAAAAGTGTTTTGTTGATTAACTTGTATTAGTTTTGATGTTATATACACTAATTATACTAGCTCGAGATAAAAATGATGCTTAAAATAAGTGTTATATGTTCGGTATCAAATTCAGAAAGTTGTACACCTTTCCGCAAAGTCAGAAAATAATTTTTTACAAAAATTGAAATTCTGAGTATCAGGTGGGCGGCCCCCTTAATTCCTGGGCGGCCCCCTTAATTTTAAGGGGACCACCTGTCTGATTCGGCAGTTTTTCAGAAACTTTGAAAAATCATATAAAATCAACCGTAAGTCCGTAGAAGTCGTGCCACCCGCCATTTCGAAGAGAATTGAGTCTACTTTCATATAAAAATACTTCCAAGTATTTATTTCAAACTTAATTTAGTCAGAAAGGCAAAATACTACTTATTGTCTAAAACGTTGAGTCTCGTTTTAACGTAAAACTTGTATTTTGTCTTTTCCTTTCGAGTCGGACATTTCTAGTCGGTATATCTTTGAAAAATGGTGTAATTAACTTTTCAAAAATATTAAACTTGATTTTTGAAATGGGGAGGAAACTAATTTGTCTTCAAACAAAACCGAGCTAAGTATACATTGTTGTATCTAATACACAAAACTACGACAAGTACGTTTATGTGGTATGCTATGTGATTATGTGCACTTCTTTATATCTTAAGTTAGTAAAAATTATTAAATGATCGTTGCTACTTGTAATTAAGCTAATTGAATATCTAAGCACATGTGCCATGTACACTATTCGTTTGTAGCTAGTTTTTCGGATTATGAATAACTAGAACTTATGCTAGATTTCTTGCATTAAGATTGCAAAATTGTTCTTGCATTGCATATAGGCATAGATCACTTAACTTACAAATGTTACATAAACATCTTGTAAATCTTTTCGGGTATGGGAATATATTTAGGAATAAGAGTTCAATAACTTGTCAAGTATATTATTAAATGTATTAAAACTAGTCACCTAAATATTTCCAACGATTTAATCTATTTTCAACAACACGTTTAAATATTTTCAACAACTTGCTTGGTTTGACCTTGGGTTGGTCAAACAAAAGAAAAGATTGTATTAATACATCAATAACTAAGAAAAAGAGAATGCTTGTGCTTGCATGGTTTTAACATACACATAATTATATTTTTTTTAAACATATAGTATTTTACAAAAGATGTGTGTTGTATAAAAATGGTTAGAAAACTCATACTCATAAAATGTCAAAAACTATGTATATTATACATAACAACAAATAGTTTTTCGCACAAGTAAAATTTACAACTAATCTTGGGATTAATGGAACACACTATTTAAATATTTATCTATTTTCTTTTAAATGAGTGTTCGTGAGGGTCAAGAAAGATTTCAAGAATATATCAATTCATTATTCAAATTATGGTTGATATATTTATCGAATCTAATTGACAAGTTTTTGAGTATGGACAAGAAATCGGATTCTTATTTGTTTAGTTTCAAGATTATATCAAATTATAATAAAAGATATTGTCTTGCATCTACATACTCAATCACACTAGATTGGTATGAAAATAATTGCATCCGTTTGTAGATGAAAAGAATATGCATTGGATCATAACTCACACTTGTATTGATAATGCCATATTGAGTCTACTTGTCCAGTAGTTGTGTTCCAAATATTAGTCTAATATGTTTAATACATGCATGAAATACATAATGAAGTAGGATTGACAAATTGGATGTTTCGTCCGAAATATTCAAGAAATTTACATTGCAATGCAATTGCTAAATGTGTCATTTCCGAAAAACCAAACACGTTAAATATCACATGTGACAACTACACATGTAAGATGACTAAATATAAGACATCCATTAAATGAGACGTTAGTCGATGGGTTAACATCCGCATTATCTTCAATGGTATCATTACCACGATCACCATCAAAATGATCCTCAAGAATCTCACCTTCCACATTATTAGACATATTAATATTTACCACCCCACATTTCTCAGTAACATTGTTAGAACAATCTTCAATATCTTTTTCAACATCATCGTCCAATTTCTTTCCCATACAATCCTTGACACACCCATCATCCGATTCACCAATGATCTCGCCTTCTTCAAAGGAATTCACCGATTTACCAGGAGCGTTCATTTCGTAACCCATTTGCTCCTTCTTATCATTGATCTTGGGATTAACGGAACACACTATTTAAATATTTATCTATTTTCTTTTAAATGAGTGTTCGTGAGGGTCAAGAAAGATTTCAAGAATATATTAATTTATTATTCAAATTATGGTTGATATATTTATCGAATCTAATTGACAAGTTTTTGAGTATGGATAAGAAATCGGATTCTTATTTGTTTAGTTTCAAGATTATATCAAATTATAAAAAAAAAAAATTGTCTTGCATCTACATACTCAATCACACTAGATTGGTATGAAAATAATTGCATCCGTTTGTAGATGAAAAAAATATGCATTGGATCATAACTCACACTTGTATTGATAATGCCATATTGAGTCTACTTGTCCAGTAGTTGTGTTCTAAATATTAGTCTAATATGTTTAATACATGCATGAAATACATAATGAAGTAGGATTGACGAATTGGATGTTTCGTCCAAAATATTCAAGAAATTTACATTGCAATGCAATTGCCAACATATGTAATATTTGCTCATACAACTTAAAACTCATATTCACATTTGACTAAATTCTTAAATAAGAATGTTATTCTTATTTATTCACCTAGGATAACATG
>BQNB010157751.1:0-15112 GCA_026074375.1 Tanacetum coccineum
ACATAGCAATTAAGCATTCAACATTCTACATATATATGACAAGTTGTAGGACAAAGCTATTTCACATAATTTTGGCATATAATCCTATATGAATTGAAGACCAAAAAAGTGAAGAGCATATAAAATAGTAACTAGATATAAAGCACACAAGATTTTTCTTGACAAGAGGGTTAAGTTAAAAAACTAACTAAACTTTTGTGCAAATACTAGTGTGTGCCTAAGTGCGATAAATGTAGAGTAGCGATTATTTCGACATTAAGACATGTAAAACCTAAAAAATAATCCAAATGCTTCTTGATTTAATTTTGCTCAACCAAGATTGTTGAAAATATATATTAGATTATATACTTTTGACAATAAGTAAAAGAACATTATGCATATGTGAAAAACGTTTTAAGCATATCTCAACAATATCTGAAAATTTATTTTCATGTGCTCCTAGTTTTGAGAAAGACTTTTTAGAAAAATAATAGATTGGGACTATCGTATATATGTATAATGAGATATGCATTTAGATAGAAGAATTTGTAAAAGTTTGCTTATAGGCTTTTCCCGATCTTGTGTTTTTGTGTAAAATAGAAACCTAGACACAGAGAATTTTTTTTTTAGTCAGTTAGGTGGTTGGTCCCCTTAAAATTAAGGGGGCCACCACTTGTTGAGAAAATTTTTATCAGATTTTTAACAAACAATTTATTGATCATTTCTTTATTATGCCGAAAACTTAATCAATTTGTTCCATCATTCCTAGACCTAGACAAGTAAGTAAATGGTCTCACGATTAAAGTGGGTTAGTTTAGAAAAATCGCGATGTTGTCTTCAGATGAGACATTTTATATCGGATATTCCTTTTTGAACATTATCGCAGAAGTGAAGACAATTTCAATGATTTTGTTTTCGTGAGTGTTGAACGGGATATTTACTTAGTCATAGCCCTTTTTGTTTATCACACATTATTTGGAATGACGTCTAACCTAACACCATAGTCTATGAGAGCTTGCTTCATCCATAGGGCTTGTTGACATGCCTTTTCAGCGCTTACATATTCTGTTTCGGTTATGGAGATGGCAAGAGTGGTTTGATTCTTCGAAAACCAAATTTTAGCATGCCAATTTTCCCATAAATGTTGCAAACACCACTAGTGCTCCTTTGCGATCTACGTAATCTCCCACATGATCCGAATCCGCATACACTATTGTTTCTATGCCGGATCCCTTAGGATACCATAATCCTAAATGCGTAGTGCCTTTAATGTATCGGAAGATACGTTTAACCACTTCTAGGTGAGAGGTTTTGGGATCCTCTTGAAAGCGTGCACAAAGGCAACACTAAACATGATATTAGGTCTACTTGTCGTTAAGTATAATAAACTACCTATCATGCCTCTATATTTGGTATTATCTACAGACTCACCTTCTTCGTCTCTCGTAAGTTTGGTTTCCGTAGACATAGGGGTTTTTATTGGCTTAGAATCTTCTAGTCCAAATTTCTTAAGTATTTCCTTAATATATTTTGATTGATTAAAAAATATTCCATCATCTAATTGTTTTATTTGTAATCCTAAGAAAAAATTTAGTTCCCGGGGAGAATCATACTCATTTAAAACTCATTATGCTGACTTGGCAAAGTCACACACATTTCTTTGACAAGTTGATTCAAAAAAAACAAAAAAAAAAAATTAAATTTAATGTCAACAACATATATTGAACAATAAGTCCGAGCTACGGGTGTATATGTTTCGTCATAATCAATTCCTTTTTATTGATTATAACCTTGGGCTATTAACCCTAGCTTGTTTCTAGTTTAACGGATGCCATTTTCATCTGGTTTATTTCTATATACCCTATTTTTGTTCTATAATGTTTCATAACCATTGGGAATTTGAGACTAGTTTCCCAAATAATTATTTGTTTTAAATTGGTTTAGTGCCTCTTGCATGGCCATTACCTAATTTTCATCTTTTAATGCCTCATTTATATTTTTAGGTTCTATTGTTGAAATGAAGCAAAAGAAATTGCTTTTGTCTTGAGCTTGCGACCTAAGAGTTATTTGATTTAGATTACCAATAACGTTCTGTAGGAGATGAGTTTTAGATACTTTAATATATACAATTTGATTATTTTCTAATGAGATGTCTTCAAGATCATTGCCTATGGGTTTTGTTTTACTAACCTCAATAGCTTCTTCTTCGACTAACTCATCATCTTCTAATGGTGATGTTTAAGGCAGGGGAGGAGTTTCATCCATAGAGGTTTAAGACTTTTTCGATGCAAAACTAATCATACTTCTATGTTAATTATTATCCACTAACTCATTTTTCTTCATCTACGTAAGTTCGTGGCCATAAAAGATTTCCATTTTATAGTGGTTCATGGATAATCCATGTGAAAGAATGGTTCCTAATGAACAAATTCTTTTAAAAACTAGAAAGCCAACAAATGACATTTCTAGTGACTACCATATTTCCTAACTATCATTAATACTAAAGTATAACATATTTCAATCTATATAAGTACTTAATTAAAGATGGAGACTTACCTTAACCTTCAGAAAATACTTTAGAAATCTTCAAGTTAGCAAGCTTTAAAGGATGAGGGATTTAGGAAATCCGATGTGAGTTCTTTCAATTGGTTGACGAAAGCCAAAGATGGGCTTGTATATGATAACCACGACGATTATTGATGATTTAAGCCATTTGGTCTTCATCGTTTCATGTGTCTGAAGATATGTTTCCGAACATGTATTGCATTTGATTCAGACACATCACGTGAACACTCCACATGACTAAAGCGTTGGTTAGTGTGTATGATTCCATATTGTGTGTTAGTGTTAGAGTAATTTGGTCTACCTTGGTCTCTCCTAGGTTGAGGTGTTTTGGAACGAGATTATAGTTTTCTTTTTCTTCTCGGGGAGGTGTTATTTAGACCTCATTGTGGTATATAAATTTTGACTCCGATTTTAAGGAAGGTTTTTAAAAACGTTACCTCATCATCACTTTCAATAGAATTTTATATTGTTTATAAGTATAAATTTGGTTTAGAGTTTGGTTGATTCGTATCAAATTTTTCTTTTGACTCGACTTCATGAGCTCCTTACAAAATTTTACTTGTTTGGTTTCACTAGGTACCCTTGTAAAATTAAAGCCTAAAACCAGATTTATCTCCGAAGGTTTTTGGTAGAGCTTTATTTATTTGTGCTTAAGTGATGACACTATTATAAATTGATTTAGCCTAGATATTTCTTTTCTAAGCTTCTCATTTTCAAACTTAAGGTCTTGACACAATTTGCGTTCTTTATTTACTTCCTTACCTTTTTCTAACCTATATAATTTATCTTTTAATTCTAGTACTTCATTCTCTAATTCTATTTTAACTCGTTTTAGAGTTTTATTTTTAGCCATGATTTTTAGTCCTATTTTGCATAGTCTATTATATTCACTATCTAAGTCATTTTCATCTAATGATGATTGGTCATCACTAAAGTATTTGGTTTCAAAAAGTACCTTATTAAAAGCTATAGCCATAAGGCACTTTTCGTCCTTTGTCTTCTCATCTTCATCTTCGTCGCTATCACTCCAAGATCCTCCAACAAACACCTTTTGATTTTGGTATTTTGATTGTTTCGGACATTTTTCGATGAGATGATTTGGATCTCCACACTTAAAGCATTTCTTCGCCTTTGCATTTTGTCATCTTTATATTCTTTGAATTATTTTCTTACGTTTCATGTGGTAGGTCTTACGAATCATCCTCCGTCTTTTGAAGAATTTCTGAAGTCTCATACGGCCATGATTATTCTTCATCTTACTATCGAGGATGAGCTATCATCATCATTAGATATACTTTCTAGCTTTCCAAGGCAATAGTATCTACTTTGTTTCCTTTTGTGCTTTTGACGGTTTCGGAATCTTTCTTAATTACTTCTTCATAAACCTTCAAATTTCCAATGAGTTCATCAAGTGATAGAGTTGTTAGATTCTTTGATTCTTCAATCGCCGTGACTTTTGCGTGCCATTTAGGATGTAATGCCCTAAGAAATTTTCTAACACAATTCTTGCTAGAAAAACCTTCATCAAGTGCTTTTAGACTAGTAATAATAGTGTGAAATTTAGCAAAGACATTATCTATTAATTCCTCTTCCAGAATCATGAATTGTTTATATTGTTGAAGAAGAAGATCTATTTTATTTGCTTTGACTTGATTATTACCTTGATGAGTGATTAACAAAGTATCCTAAATTTATTTTGCAGTTTGATACATAAAAATTCTTTCATGTTCTTTACGTGGTAAATCATTATAAATTACCATTTTAGCTTCATTAGTTTTAGCAAGTTTTTTTAAGATCATAGTTTTGTTTATGAAAAGGTACAACTTCATCCTTTTTAGTTTCAGGATTATTTTAAATAGGAGAAAAATCACCATCGGTAATAACAAGGCCAAAGATTTAGATACTTTACTTCACATATGTTTCGAATCTATTTTTCAATAAATAATCCATCACTTTCAAAATAGTGGGTATTTGCATAGATTGCCTCTCTAAATATTTTCCTATTCCATAGATTCGATTTAAGTTTTAAATACAATTTATTTTTTAAAATCTTGTTTGACTGGCCGGTAACTGTGGCGCAAATCAGTTAACCAGTTCGGTTCGGTTTGAGTCAAACAGGAACCAGTTTCAGTCAACAGGAAGCCGAAACCAGTTCGGCACGAACCTGAACCGGTTTGGAACCGGTTTGGGTATCGGTTCATGCCGAACCGGTTTGCCGGTTTGGAACCGGTTCGGTTCCGGTTAACCTGTAAAACCGGTTTGGTCAGTTTTGGTTTTTTTTTTTTTTTTTTTTTTTTTTTTTACATATAGGAAATACAACATAAACGAAATACAAAGAAGTCCGAGAGACAAGAACTTTGCTGTTTATTTTTTAAACATATAGGAAATACAACATATAGGAAATACAACATAAACGAAATACAAAATAAAACTAGTAGTATGTGTATTGTCCGTGTCCGTGTGACATAGACCCTCCAGCTCCATCTTGGGTTTCGTCATCTTCTGCCCCGCTGCTCAACATATAATCACGAGGTTGTTCTTCAAAATAGCCGTCGCTACTAGCCCGCCCCCCCCCGCCCACCGCCCTGGGCCCCCCCCCCCATTAACGCCGATTTCTGATCGGTTAGTTGAGTGCTTCATTCATTGCACCTCGTCATTAAAGACACATTCTTCAAACGTCCAAGGGCAGTTCAATTGGAGTTGTGTGCTGTCTACCCAGAGCGTCTAAGTGTTTCCCTTTATACACATACACATCTCTAAAGACTCTGCATTAAGTCTTGTTCTTCGATTGACATAATCCACCTCTGTTGAAAAATGCTGATTCAGATAGCTACCGAAGAAGCTTGGACCACTTAAATATCCAGGGCCATGCGGGATAGAACAGGAAACTGATTTTTCCTTGTTTCCAAAACCCCAATACATCATAAGATTCATAGTCCTTGGGCTGAAGTCCTCTCACAAAATCTGTTTTGATATATTGCTCATACTCAGAGGACATTATAGGATCACCCCTTGCCTTCTTTTGTTTATGTTGGGTTAAACCGTGTACCATACGAGATAAAGGATCACGACTCTTTTGGGATGAAGAACCCTCAGCAGTTGTTGATTGAGTCTGGTGACTACCATATTTCGTATAATACATATTATACAATCCTTGGAAAGATTCATGAAAATTAATCTACGGACCTAGTTTGCAAACCCACATCGCCAAACTCCAAGTCCCTACTTATATTTTTCAATCAAAATAGTCCTACCCAAATACATTAAAACCATGGATTTAAAGCGGCTGCACAAGTATTATGGTGCATGTTTTCAAAATACTTCCTAAGTTTTCTCTTCATCGGTTTAACCATACTTGACAACACCCCCCCTCAAGTTCTAAATCAGATAATTTACAACTTATGAAAAAAATCTGTTGCAAAACCAATGGAGATGTTGGGTAGTAAACCCCCGACAAAACAACCGTAGCATTTTGAAACACCGCAAGTAATGGGTTTAACATTTCAATACGTCCCCAATATTCATCCGGGAATTTTTTAAACCTTCTACCATCTGCTGACCAAAATGTCATGAAAATAGACTCAACGTTATTTGCGTTTCAAACTACTTTGTCGAAAATTTCAAAAGTGGAGTTTCCATCGTGTTTCAATGTCCCAATTGGCGAATAACAAGGTGTTTTTCCTGCATCGTGACAAATTTATAATATACCGTCAACGGTTTTTTCTCACCAGATTTGAAAACATTTTAACATTTTTTTTTTTGTTTGAAAGCCTCTTTCTTTGATTAACTAGGTGACCTTTAAACCAGCTTCACAACCAAGTTAATGATGTTTGCAACACAACGACTATGATTAAAATCTACACCCATTGGTGGGTTGTATTTAATCTTAGTTATCATGGCCGATGTGGTTGTTGCTGGCATTGTCCCAAAGTAAATTGACAAATATTATCTTTCAAACCATAAACGACAAGACTTATTCTAACATATTTTCAAGTTTTTTACCGTGTGCCAGACGAAAACTCTTCGAACGAAATGACCCGCTTCATCATTTGCCAAGTACGGGTTCAATCCAATGTGCGGTAACACACATGTAAGAACCGGGCAAATTATGAGGAGCGGACCATATGTCCGTTTGTTTAGGATTGACCATATTATTTAAACTTTCAAAACATCAATTGTTTCTTGTTTTAGCCGCTACCCATAATTGACATAGCATCCACATTAAGGTAGACGACGTACATGGAGTGTAGCGCGTTGCAAGAGTTACTGGAACACTCTCGTATGTACCTGTTCGATGTCCGAAGTGGTTAAATGGTAACCCTCCTTTGAATCACCAAACCCGCAAATTGTTTTTCACGTAGATAATCCGTATTGTACATGAAAACTTGCCCAGTCTCGCCGCATCTTCGTTATGCCCCGCGTCATGGTTCGATTCTGCTGAGCCTTGAGTACTTCACAATGAGGATGACTAATATGATTCCTTCCACGTCGTATGGAACAACCGCAAAGAAAAGGAAAGCAAACATGCATGTGGCTTTTTTATACCGTCCGGTACATAATGCACGTTTTGTATCTTGTTTTACAATGATTGTATTCTTTCCAAACTTCCTTGTTTTCGACTGGTTTGTACGATTTCACGGATTTTGCAGTGCACTTGCATGGAACCACACCGGTAGAGCTGACAGAGGCCGGATTCCACTTGCCCATAGATGTGGATATGTTTTTTTTTTTGTTCTAAAAAGTGTATGATAGGATTGATAGTTGTGCTAATAGTGTGAATATCACATCCTTCATTTATAGAATAATAAAATTCTGCTTTCTATCCAGTTATCCCAAGAAATCTATATATAAAAAAATCTGATAAAGTAAATTTCCCGGTACCACTTTTTATCCAAAAAAATCGGTTCGGTTCCAAACCGTGTTCCAAAAAACCGGTTCGACAAACCAGGTCCAAAAACCGGTAGTACAAACGGTGGAATCCCAAAAATGCCGAACCGGTTTCAAACCGGCGTTTGACCAGAACCGAAACCGGTTTCGGTCAAAACCGGTTTTGTGACCGGTTCGGTTTCCTCGGTTCAAACCGGTTCCGGTTCGAAAACCGGTTTATTTGTGCACCTCTAGTGGCTGGTATGTGCTTAATTACACATACCTTTTACCTTTAAAAACGAGCTGAAATAACCAAAAACGGACTTAAAATGCCAAATATATGCTTGTTTTGCTAATTGTATTGTGCAGGAACGGATATCTCAGAAAAAGACGAAAAACAAAGCCAAAACGACAAAACCGACTCGGAATGGAAAAGACTGTGAGAAGACAAAGCCAAAATCGAAGCCGAACAAGTCAATCAAGTCAAAAAGTCAACAGAAAAAGTCACTGGATCAAAGTCAAAGTCAACCCCGACAAATCCAAAGTCAACAATTGAAGAAATATAAGTTTGAGGGCTTAAATTGCCAATCCCTAAAACTTATATTTAATCAAGAATAAGAGAAAAGTAAAGACAGGCTGATTTTTGCAAACTACTCAAAGTACAAGAGGGGGGCAAAGCTGCCATAGTCCCATACTTGTAATACACCAAGGGACGACCCTTGCAAAAAAAAAAAAGAGAAAAAAAAAAAAGGGAGAGGAAAAAAGGAAAGAAAAGAAAAAAAGGAAGAAAAAGAGTGTTATAACTCTTGGGGACTTGTTTTGCCAAGTCCCCAAAAGTTATAACCACACAAGGACTAAGGATGCAAAGATGCACATATCTTTGGAGGACCAACCCTGCCAACTCCACAAACCTATACCCTGTCACCCCCATACATCCTTTTCCCGCCATTTTTTTTGTGAAACCCAAAAACCAAAACCCACCTACACGGGTTACACCCCCATCTTTTACCCTGCAAACCCAAACCTCCCATGGTCAAACTCTCCCCCCTCCTCCACTAATCCTATTGGCAATCCACAAATCCCCAAAGGCTTAGTGACAGTTTAGATGATTTTTTTTAGTTTGCTCTCACCAAACAAACACAAGAAACACACAACAAAGAACCTCAACAGCCTATAAAAGAAACAAGAAGGCAGAAGAAATGGAGTAGTTAGTTAGTTTTAATTTTCAGTTTGTATTTTCTCATTTTTAAGCAATTTTATTTCAAGTCTTTTTTTTCAATTCCAGTTTTAAAACACTGTATCTTTGTTACTTTAGTTTGTACTGCATCATTTGTGATTAAATAATATATAGTTCTCAAGTATTTTTGTTCTTTGATTTCAAATCTAAGCTGTTTTTACCTAAATAAGCTCTCAATAAGCTCATTTGAGCTTATTACTGTTCATAAGCTCAAAATTTAGTCAAAACTTTGTTTTCAGTCAGTCATTACTCTTTTAGTTCAAATTTTGGTCAAATCATGATCACTTGAGGAGTTTTGAGTTCATTTTGGAAGCAACAAGAGAAATAAGCTAATTTCAGCTTATTAAGGTTTAGAGGCTGGGAGCCACTTAGGTTCAAGCTTTTTAAGCCACTCACTCTACAAGAGTGGCTTTGGTTCTGAGACTACAAAAAACTCAGGTTTCATGTTTTAAATTTCATTTTAAAATCATCTTAGCTTAATTCAAATTGCTTATTCCTTAGTTCTTCTTTGTGCCTAATCCTGTCTGAATTTGTTGAGATAGTTTTAATATGCATTTGTTTTAAACTTTGGTAGTAGGATTCATTTTAGCTTTCATTCTCTTAAATTCTGTCATAAAAAGTAGTTAAGCTAGTAGAGAAACTAGCTTAATTTTCTACATAAGCTAGGCATTTAAAAGCTTAAATAGTTTCATTAGTTTAGTTTAAGCAGTAGTAGATAAAAGGTTTTAGGAGATTAAGCTTGAAATTAGAATTTAAGTGCAAGATTAGTTTTGACAGTTAGATTAAGGAGTGTTTGGATTAGGCTGTGTTTGACTCCTAAAGTCAACAGCATTTTGTCAAAATTCTTTATAAAGTTGAGTTAGGTTATATGATTAAGTTTTAAACAGGTTTTAGAAGTTAGTTAGTAAGATTCAAAATTTTAGAGCTTAATAAGTTTCTCTTGCACCAGGGCACTTAGATTGTGGAGTACTTTTAGTTTAAAGAGTTTTATAGCTTTTTAGAGTTCAAAGTTTTTTAAAGCAAGTCTAGATATATACATTTAGTTGGTTAAATAAGTTCTCATTGAAAGAGCTAAGTCTACACTCTTTGTTCCTTGCCAATTGCATCAGCAACAAAGTGCATCAGCAGCAACAAAAGCAACTTAGATTTCATGCTTATTTTCTTCTTGAATTACTTTAGTTGTCTTAATTGTAAATTTTGAAATCCTTTTATCTAGAATTAGTTTTATAACAATAGTACAGCTTATTTTCAAATTGTCAGTTTCTAGAATTAAGAAATAAGCTAGTTAGCTTATTGGTAAAAGCTTTAATTCAGTAATAAGATTTACCTTTCACTTTTTACTATCAAATCTTTTTATAATCTTGTTAACTAATAGCCTTTTACTTTTTAGAAACCTTTAGTGCACATCTTAAGCTTTACATAGCTTCTTTTGTTTCTCATTTTCATCAAGTATTAAGCTAGAAATAAGCCAAAAACCAAAAAGTTAGGGAAAAGTCAAGTTTCTGTGACAGATTTCAAAAAGCTTATTTTCTAGCTTATTTAGTTGTTAAAAGTAGAAAGTCCCTTTGTTAAAGTTGTAGAGATTAAGCTCTTTAATAAGTTTGTAGTTTTAAGTTTTAGCTGAATCTCACTTTTTCAATAAGCAAAAATAAGCTAGTATCGTAGGGTCTGTTTAGTTCTTTTCTTTAAGCTTATTTTTAAGCTTATTGACAGCTTATCACAAAAAGTTGTAGTTGACAAAGTTGTTAAGCCCCACGAGCTTAACAACTTTGCTTCTTTGAGTTTTCGAAAAAAAAAAAAGGGGAAAGACAAGAGGTCCGGGTGAGCAAGACTCGAACCCGTGACCTCTCGATACGATCCCCTTTGTACACACTCCTTACCACTGCGCCCTTGGGTCTTTTTCGTTAAAGACTCAAGGGCTTAGTTATTTAAGGGGGTTTTTAGCTTATAAGCTAATAAGCTGTAACAGCTTATTTACGGGCTTATTTTTAAGCTAATCTTTTGTTTCTTATTTTTCGTAGGATCTTTATAGTATAAAGTATTTTTAGAAAAAATTTCAGAATTTTTCGAAGTCATTTAATATTTTTTATAATTTAATTTCGTTAAAAGTTTAATTAATTCATAAAAAATACAAAAATTATCAAAAAAATATTTTGCTTTTTTAGAAAATTTTCTTTTGTCATATAGTTTGTAGGAAAAATACAAAAATTTTCGTAGGGTCATTTTTACAACTTTTCCTTTTTTAAAGAACGGTCCGGGTGCGGGATTTTGTCTTGACTCGTTTTTGGGTCAAACGAACTCCGTTTTCGGTCTAGTCTTTTTCATTCTTCGTTATTTGTCCCGTAGAGTAGTTTAGAAGTGAAAATTTCTTCGTAGGGTTATTTTTAAAGATTTTAGGTTTTCCCCCTTTGTTCGGGATTCGTGCTTCCGTTTTTCAGCTTAATTTCGTAATTTTTAGGTTTTTCTTAAACGTTTTTGTTTGTTATTGTCTAATTTGACTTTTTCAATCTCTCAAATCAATTCCTTCCTTCAAACTCAATTCTTCGACTGTATCGATTTTCCATTCCAGCCTCGTTGGGGATAAACGACCCGGGAACACTCTATACTACTTCTCGGTTTCATTGATCTTGTTGATTTTTAGATTATATATATTTTATATTTTATTATATATTATATATATATAGTGTAAAAACCACCAATCAATTTTTGGCGCCGTTTGTGTTTGAATCTGTGTATATTTTCTTTTATAAACATATAAAAAAAAATACAAAAATATTTTTCATTTTCTTTTATTAGTATAATTATCAGATAAAAACAAAAGAAAAAACCAAAAATATAAAAACATTGTCCATAAAAAAGAAATAAAATTCACAAATTGGTAAAATACCAAAATATAATATTCTCAACTGAGGTATTATCATAATAACTTCCGGTGAACTTGTTGGTTCCCAACTCGAACAAAAGATTTAAAAACTTGCCATTTGTGTCTCTTACAACGTATGGCTCACCTCGATTTGATTAACAAACTATAAAGTGGGTATAAGGAGGGTTGTTCCGATGAACTACAACCCGAAAGGAGAAATAAGCTTCGCGCTATTCCTACTCCTCCACTCGCTTGTGCGTTTTTCATTTTGAGAGCTACCGTGAAGTAAGTAGATTATTTGGTTTAAGTTGTCTTATCTCATTGTCCGTTAAAATCAATTGTGAATAAATCATTGAAAAAAAAAAACCAAAAAAAAATTTTTTTTGTGTAAATTTTCTTTTTATATTTCTAATTTGTGCATGCGCACTCGTTCTCAAGCCCGTAGACGTCGACAACCACAAGTCCGACCGTCTTCCCCGTTTTCACCCCATGGTAAAACAAAGGGCAAATGAAAATTAAAGGGTACGGAAGACAATTCAAAGTCTCTCTTACAAGATGGCAGGGATAATTCAGTCAAATCAAGAGAAATCATTGGTCTCCTCAAGCTTTGAGCGTACGCGGCTATGAAAGAAGCACAAATTTATGTGGGTTTTTGTACTAAAATACTCACAAAAGAAGCACAAACGTCACATCAATGGAATGACACGCTGGCAATCCTCAGGTGTCCACAGCTTGATCAAACGACCACAAATGAAGCTCAAATGATTGGAGAAATGATTGGCCAGGATTGAAAGTTTGGAGAGCATGGCTAGAGATCCTAGAAGCTTCCCCAAGTTCTATAATAGAGGCCTTTTTCTCACACATACCAGGGTATTTTTGAGTAGATTTTAATATCTAGTTTTTAATCGAGTTTAAATTCGTATTTTTCCTTAATTGTAATTTTCCTTTTTCAAGTAATGTAATCAGCTTCTTTAATTAATGAAATTCAGTCTTTAGTATTTTTAAATCTCATTTTCTAAGTTCTCATTTAAAGTCATAAGCTCTCTTCATGAGCAAATGTCTCATTAAGCTAATAAAGCTCATAATTAAAGCTCCTTTCATCTATAAGCTGAAATAGAGTTGTTTGAATTCGGTATTAATCTTATCTAAACCTTAAATCAGTTAAATCTATTATGGATCTTACTAAATTTGAGCTTTTGGAAGGGGATCTTAACTTGGAAGAGATCCCAAGGACTTATACCCTAGCTTATTAATAAGCTAGGGAGCTTGTAGCTGCCTTTATTGGTCCTCTTGTTTAGCTAGAGGAGTTTGTAAGTTTCTCTTTCATTTTCCTTTAAATTCTAGTTTTAAATAATGATATTATTGCTTGCTATGTTTAGATCTGCTTATTTGCTTATTCTCTTTGCTTATTAGTGTTTAAATATCTCTTCTAGTGCTATTTAGTTATGTGTTTTTCATCTGTTTTTGCTTAAATAGTTATAGATTATTAGTTACTAATTTCTGTCATAAAAACTCATAAAATCCAAAAATATTAGATTAAATAGTATAGATCTTAGATTAAGGCTTATTTAGTTGTTAAAGTTTTCTTAATTAAGTTTGTTTTAAGCTAGTTTTTATCTGGTATTTAGTATTTGTTCATTAGATTTCTCTTAAAAAGTTTTTCTCAAACCTGTCATAGTCTAAAAGGGGTGTTTGGTTTAGTGCACTCTCAAATTTTACACTAGCAGTACTAACATAAGTTAGTACTGCTGCACCTTTACACTACCAGTACTAACCATAAGTTAGTACTGCCAGCCTAAATTTTTAGCTAGGAATTCAAGTAGGATTAAGTTTAGTTATAGCTTATCTTAAATTTAGTTTTAGCTTATATTTCGTAGCTTATTTCATAGTTTAATTCTGATCTTAAAAGTCAAATTGCATCAGCAGTACCTTCAAGTTAGTACTGCTGATATTTACACTACCAGTACTAACTAACAAGTTAGTACTGCTACCTCTGCTTTAACTTTTAGTCGAGTAATTGTAGGATTTAATAGCCTATCTTTTAGCATTTTAAAGTCTAGTTATAGCTTAAAATAGAACAAGTCTTAAATTTTATTTTCTAGCTTATTTTCTTAGCTTATTTTTGCTGTCAAAAAAGTTAAAAAGCCAAAAACAGTACTTAGAAACTTTAGGATTTAAATTTGTTAATTTAGCCTATGGGTCTAGATTTTCTAGCTTAATTAGATAGATTATAAGTAGTTTTATAAGCCCTTAAAGTTTTAGAGTCTAGTTTAGCCTTATAAGCCTTTAAGCTCATTTGGAATTTGTGCTCTCTTGCTTATTTTCTGAGTTTGCTTAGTTCATTCTCATTTTTCAGTGTTTAAAAAGCAACATTCTGGTAATTTATTTGCAATTTTATATTAAGCACCATCAAAGCTTTCTAAATCATTTTTTTCCTTTTTCAACATTAAGCTAAATTTTGAGCTCAATAATCGTGTTTTAGAAAAAGCTTAGCCAAACCCTTAGTTTCTCTTCTGTAAGCGCTTATTAATAAAGCTCTTCTTTTTAGAGCTCATCTTTTGAGTTTTCAGATTTTACAATTTAAATTTAACTAATAGTGCTTTTGTTAAAGTTGTTCTCCCTAGCTTCCTTTACAACTTTGCTTCTTTGAGTTTTTCATTTTAAGCTCTTTTATAAAATTTTCAAAGCATAATGACGTAAATTGTTATCGGGTAGATTCTCAGGTAGATAGTGTAACTTTTTGAATTAGTTGTTTACTAAGTTGACCCCTATCGTTAGTACTGTTATTTCTTACTGTTAGTCTCTTAGATCTTCGCACCATTAGTCCAATAGTTAAGTTGTTAATTAAGCGTATTAGTTTTAATTAGTAATTAGGTTAATTTTCAATTAGTTTAATTAAAACTTTTATAAAAAGATAAAAATAGGCTCTAATTTTAAGAAATTCTCGCAATTGTTTTTTTTTAGTGAAATTTTAGTTTTCCGATTTTTAGGATTAAAATTGTCTACTTGCTTAAATTTGTCATAGTTTGTTGGCTTCTTAATTTCGTAGTAATCAATCTTATCTTATCCAAAAAAATCTCTTTATTCTAATTCAAATCAGGATCCGAACCTAAAACGTGGTTTCAATTTCGCTAGTCGTTGGGGAAACGACCCGGGTGAGGTGATCATACTTACCCGGTTTAACATACGTATATTATATATATTATATTATTTTTGTAAGTTTTAACTTTTTACCTTAGTTAAGGGTGAATAGTTGGAATTTACCTAAGTAGTATTTTTATTATATATTTTACGTGTATAAAACTTGCAAATCAGTTTTTGGCGCCGCTGCCGGGGACTAGTGTTTACGATTCCTACGTTTTTGTTTGTTGATTTGGTTTGAAGATCCTTTCTCGAAAGTTTCATTCTTGTCTTTAAAAATTAAAAATTAAAAAATAAATAAATAAAAAATATAAAAAGTAAAAAAATATTTTCCTTTTCTTTTTAGTATAAGTAAAAGATAAAAAAAAAAAAAAAAAAAATTAGAAAAATCAAAAACATAAAAAAATTGTCCTTTAAAAAAAAGAAATAAAATAAACAAAGTTGGTAATCGAACACCAACA
>BQNB010157752.1:0-15112 GCA_026074375.1 Tanacetum coccineum
GAGTCTCTTAACCCAGTCTTTGAATTTTAGGACCATTTCATGGTCATAACCCATGGAAGCAGGAACGAAAAGATTTTCATTTTCATTCATTTTTTAAGATGATTCAGTGAACAATTCACCACCAAGAACTTTCTTCTTTTGGTAAGGAATTTGCTTACTGGTGCATTGACTAACCTTTTTTAAACTAGTTAGCCATTTTTCATTGATATTTTTCTCCTCTTTGAGTTTTTCTTGAAGAGCATGATTTAACTTAGTAAGTTTAGTGTTTTAAATTTGAAAAGTAACAGCATCAAGCTTAGCTTGTTTTAGGACTAATAGTTCATCTCTACACTTGTTTAATTCAAAAACAATTTTGTTATACTTATAAAGTAAGTTTAATCTTTGCTCTTCAACAAACTTTTGATCAATGTTGATATATTTGAGGTAATTTTGCCAATCGGCATCTTCATCCAAAGAGAGAAGAATATTTACCTTTCTCATGGTAATGTCAATCCATTCACCATTGGGAGCATGATTCTTTCCAACAGTGAGCTCATCATTAGCTAGAGCCATTAATACCTTGACCTGAGTTACTTCTTCATTATTTGAAACCTCTTCCTCATCCCAATCAAAGGTTTTAGCAACTAGTCCTTTGTTCTTTGGTTGGAAGGTCTTTGGGGTCTGATAAGTAGAGGGATTTTCCTCAAGTAGTGCAAGTTTAGGTTTCATTTTCTTATACTCAGCCTTGTAGTCTTTCTGAATTTTAGGTTCAACCTGACTACTTGAGTTTTGAGAAAATTGAATAAGTTTTAGACTAAAATTGTGCTGAAAGCCATTTGACACTAATGTATAACCAGTTACTGGTGATTTGTAAGAAGGTTCAGACATTTTAGAAAAGCAGTCTTTTGCAAAATGACCTTTTTTGCCACATTTATAACATTCAGTGTTTTCATTTGCTTTTTGACTAGAAAAATTATTTCTTCATTTTATAAAATGTTTTGAATTTTCTAAATGGGCTCTTTTATGAAACTAAATATCTAAGTCTTTGAGATACTCCTCACTAGACCTTTCATCTACCTCATCATCAGAATTTTCTTGGAAATCATGTATAACATTGTTAGAAAAGAAGGCAATAGAAATTGTAGTGCATGAGGGAGTAGTTTTGAGGGCCTTTTTAGTGTCAGAATAGCTTCTTTGGATTAGGTTTTCCTCATAGACAAACCTTCCATAGATATCTGCTAGGACAAGAGTCTGAGTATGATTGGCATTTCTCAGTCCCTGAGAGAAGGTTAACCACTTCTCAGGAAGACTGTTCACGAAACCAACATTGATTTCATGTTTAGAGAGGTTAACACCATCATTGGTAAGCTCATTACTCAAGGTCTTATAGCGGGTGTTGGTGTTGATCCCAAACCTAGATCGATTCCTTAGGTTGTCTAAGGTTAAATTACATTGGATAAATCCAAAATAACTTGTTGTAGAAACTTTGTATGTATATTAAAGTGTATGCGGAATCTACACCTTAATACCTAGAAGTATTATGAATAAAACAGTAATCTTGAACAAACAAAGATATAACCAAACGCTCCAATATTATTAGATTAATAATACGAGTACTCTTCACTTAGTACTAGGGTTTACAACCTTGAAGCTTTTCTTAATCGACTTTGACAACTATGAAGACTTATGTGCAAAATTGATATCTCAACTAATGCCTTAGAGCCTCCTTTTATAGACTTAAGGAGTCCTAGTCGGCTTACAATACATTCCTAAGATATCTTAATCTTTTCTAAACATAAACGTAATCTTTTAAATAAATACATTATGTATATCTTGTACATAAATATCTCAATACTTATCTTCACAAGTATTCTTGTTCTCCAAACAATCTTTATCTCTTTAATTCGTCTTTATCCTCTTGACAGTAGAAAGTCTTCAAACAGTTGTAATCCTTTCACCAGCAGCACTAATAAACATAAGCAGTAGTAATATTAGTACTAGCAGTACTAATATATACTAACAGTAGTAACTTGTACTAGCAGTCTTAACATTTACTAACAGTAGTAACTTTATGCTATCAGTACTAAATTATACTAACAGTAGTAACTAGCAGTGGTAACATTATACTACCAGTACTAACCACTTAGCATAATTTCCATTATGTACCTGAGCAGTAGTAACTTCTAAGAATCCATGAAGTCTTTTAAGTCCCAACAATCCTCCCCTAAACTTGATGTTCATCTTCTGAATCTTCAAGTTTCTTCTTTAAAAGTCTTCATCATACTCAGGAAGATGCATTCAAACCTTTCATTTACCTTTTTGTTGCTTTACCATAAGCTTTAGCAGCTAATAGTACATCTCATTTTGATGATGCTAAACAAGAAACTTCAAACTGATCATCAAAATGAGATGTGTTATCAGCTGCTAAAGCTTATGGTAAAGCAGCAAAAAGGTCAATGAAAGGTTTGAATGCATCTTCCTGAGTATGATGAAGACTTTTAAAGAAGAAACTTGAAGATTCAGAAGATGAACATCAAGTTTAGGGGAGGATTGTTGGGACTTAAAAGACTTCATAGATTCTTAAGGTTACTACTGCTAAGGTACATAATGGAAATTATGCTAAGTAGTTAGTACTGGTAGTATAATGTTACCACTGCTAGTTTCTACTGTTAGTATAATTTAGTACTGATAGCATAAAGTTACTATTGTTAGTTCAAGTTAAGACTGCTCAGTGTTGAAGACTAAAATATAAGCTAAGTAGTTAGTGCTGCTAGTAGTAAATGTTAAGACTGCTAGTACAAGTTACTAATGTGAGTATATATTAGTACTACTAGTACTAATATTACTACTGCTTATGTTTATTAGTGCTGCTGGTGAAAAGATTACAACTGCTTGAAGACTTTCTACTGTCAAGAGGATAAAGACGGATTAAAGAGATAAAGATTTTTTAGAGAACAAGAATACTAGTGAAGATAAGTATTAAGATATTTATGTACAAGATATACATAATGTATTTATTTAAAAGATTACATTTATGTTTAGAAAAGATTAAGATATCTTAGGAATGTATTATAAGCCGACTAGGACTCCTTAGTCTATAAAAGGAGGCTCTAGGGCATTAGTTGAGATATCAGTTTTGCATATAAGTTTTCATAGTTGTCAAGTCGATTTAGAAAAGCTTCAAGGTTGTAAACCCTAGTACTAAGTGAAGAGTACTCGTATTATTGATCTAATAATATTGGAGCGTTTGGTTATATCTTTGTTTGTTCAAGATTACTGTTTTATTCATAATACTTCTAGGTATTAAGGTGTAGATTCCGCATACACTTTAATATACATACAAAGTTTCTACAACAAGTTATTTTGGATTTATCCAAGGTAATTTAACCTTAGACAACCTAAGGAATCGATCAAGGATTGGGATCAACAAGTGGTATCAGAGCTTTGCTTTGAGAAACTTTGATCTAGAAGACATGGAGTTTGAATCTACAAATAGTGGTACTACTGCAAAGCTTCCCATACTCAAACTGGGTGAGTATGAGATGTGGGTTATAAGGATTAAGCAGTACTTCCAGATCCAAGACTATGCACTCTGGGAGGTGATAGAAAATGGTGATTCATGGGTGTCAGTACCACAAACAACACAGGAGAATGGTACATCAGTTACAAAGATGTCTATACCTGTAACTGCTGAAGAGAAGATGAGAAGAAGTCCTTTGTCTGAGCCGAGATGATCTCTCTCTATGTGTATGTAGTTTAGTTTCAATGTAGTTTCGTTTTGTTGTGTAATCACTAAACTGAGTCCTCGGTTGGTAGAACTAGTACTATTGATTGTAACGATTTGTATCATTTTATGAAACAATGCAACTATGTATTAACTCTTTGTGATGAAAGTGAATGCCATCTGTTGATTACTACTTATGTTGTGTGGCTGTTGTTGTAGTTGATTTGTCATTATTTCATGTATGAAATATCATGTTACAAATGCCTACCAGATAGTTTTTCTTTGTGACGTGACAATAATCAATGCCTCCCAAAGTCTATACCTATTACTCCAAGCGACTATTCGCCGAATGATCAAGGAAAGTGTTGATGCCGCTATTACTGCTGAGCGGGCAAGGCAAGCGAATGTTATGGAAACAATCTATCGATCCCTGTGCCAGTTATGGGGTCAGACACTGCACCTGCTGTTCGTAAGTGCACTTTTGCTGGGTTTATGAAGTACAATCCGCTGCCTTTCGTGGGGTTAGGTGGACTGTCGAAATGCGAAGGTATTCGAGAAACTAAGAGATGTTTCGAGATCATTTGAATGTGCTGAGGGTACAGAAGTTAAAGTTTGTTGCTGCTACATTGGAAGGACCAGCTTTGACTTGGTGGAAAACTAAAGTTGCAACTATGGGTTTGGAGACTGTGAACCAAATGCCTTGGACTGAGATGAAGCAACTGATGACTGTTGAGTTTTGCCCGATAGAAGAGATAACGTATGGAGCACGAGTTGTAGAACTTGAAGATTAAGGAGTATGACATTGTTGCTTATACTCAGATGTTTAATGAGCTTGCATTGATGTGTCCGAGAATGGTAGATCCAGAAAGAGTGAAGGTTGATGCTTATATTCGAGGTTTAATGGATAACATCAAGGGTAAAGTGACATCGTCTAAGCCGGCTTATTTGAATGAAGCAGTACGTATGGCTTATAAGTTGATGGAGCAGAAGTCGCAAGCTAGAAATGAAAGAATTTTGGAAGGTAAGAAGCGAAAGTGGGAAAACCTTCAAGGTGAAAATAGTAGTGGTAGGGGCAATTAAAAGGATAACTCTCGTCAAACTTTGCAGAATAACCAAAAGCAAGGAAATGCGTGAGCCATGGTTACCACTCCTACTGATGGAAAGCTTCCTTTGTGTGAACGTTGTTTTACTCGCCATGTTGGTCAGTATATGATCAAATGTCACAAGTGTGGAAAGGTTGGACATAACGCAAGGTATTGTAGGGAGAAGATTGTTGCTACGGGTGCTAACGCTCAGCCTATTTTGACTTGTTATGATTGTAAGTGAGCAATAGGAACCGATGCCCAAAGAAGATCAAGCAAGAAGAAGTTGGAGAAGTTCATGGTCGAGCTTATGCTATTAAGGACGATGAGCCTCAAGGTCCGAATGTGGTTACGGGTATGTTTCTGCTCAATAACCACTATGCTTTTGTTTTATTCAATTAGGGTTCCGATAGGAGTTTTGTGGACACTAGATTTAGTTCCGTGCTTGATATCGACCCGATTAAAATAGGAGCTAGTTATGAGGTAGAGTTAGCAGATGGAAGGGTAGTTAGTACGAACACTGTTTTGAAAGGTTGCACTTTGAATTTAGTGAACCATATTTTTGAAATCGATCTTATGCCAATTGAACTTGGTACGTTTGACGTCATCATCGGTATGGATTGGCTTGTCAAGCACGATGCCGTTATCGTATGTGGCGAGAAATTTATTCGTATACCGTATGGGAGCAAGATGTTGACAGTTGAAGGCGACAAAGATGTATCTCGATTGAAGGTCATTTCATGTATCAAGGCCCGTAAGTACGTCGAGTGAGGTTGCCATTTGTTTTTGGCACAAGTGACGGAAAACAAGTCGAATGAGAGACGAATGGAAGACGTGCCTGTAATTCGTGATTTTCCTGAGGAGTTACCAGGACTACGACCGCCGAGGCAAGTAGAATTTTGAATTGATCTAGTACCGGGGGCTGCACCTGTTGCACATGCACCGTATAGATTGGCACCGTCTGAGATGAAAGAGTTGTCGGTACAATTGCAAGAGCTGCTAGAGAAAGGATTTATTTGTCCGAGTTAATCCCCGTGGGGAGCACCGGTTTTGTTTATGAAAAAGAAAGATGGATCTTTTAGAATGTGTAAAGATTATCGCGAGTTGAACAAGTTGATTGTCAAGAATCGTTATCCTCTTCCAAGAATTGATGATTTGTTTGACCAACTGCAAGGTTCAAGCATGTATTCTAAGATCGATCTGCGATCAGGATATCACCAGTCACACATTAAAGAGGAAGACATTCTGATTACTGCATTTAGAACTTGGTATGGTCACTTTGACGTGCTGGTAGGAATTGGTAAATTTGTTTTCCTTTAGATTTTATAATTCTTGATATGCCCGAGAATTCAAAAGTGCCCTAATCCTTAGAAGACCATTTTATCTCACCCAACCCATACTAAATTGATGTTTCAAAAGGAAATAACGTTAAGGTTGGGGAAGAAGAAAATAAAAAAATTTTTAAAAGTTTAAACCTACTAGTAGTTTAATTAAGAGGTCAACATTTTAAGCTTGAAGAAATAATGGAACTTGATTTAGAAGCTAGGCTAATAGGAGAGACTTTGGTTGTTGAAATAAATCATAACCCTTTCTTTAGATTACATTATATACAAAATGACTTAATGTACTCATTTAAAGCTTAAGGAGAATCGAGTTAATGATTTAATGCCTACCATTGAGGAAGGTGAGGTAATTGAGGAATTTAAAGCTAGGAATGATGCTAGAAAGGTTAGCAATTTTTTTGGATATCCTAGTGATTGCAACCACGATAAGAAGATCCGTATTAATTGTGCCCACAACTTAAAGTTCTCTTGCATGATAGGTTTTGAATTTTTACACGCTAATTTTTTCCCTCTCTTTTACGTAAATGTAATGTCCAAAAAGTTTTATAATTCTATAAGGAAAGACAAAATGGAATACAAGGGAAATAATGTAGTTGGAGCCTTAATGAACATACCTATCTTGTTGAACTTTTTTTTTTGTCCTATCTAATTAGATTTTTGCAGTTTTAGGAAGTTATGATGCGTATCGTGGTGAAGGAATGGTGATGTTATTTTGGCAAACCATTTTTTAGAGAAGTTAGGATTAATGCAAGATGGTTCGAAGGAATGATTACCATTCACAATGGTAATAAAGAAGTTACTTACCAAATGGTGCGGTCACATCTGAGGTTTAAACACCACACTAATGAATAATGCAACAAGATCCCACCATTACTAAAGGTGGGTAAGGAAGATATGATGAATGGAATCTCGCACTCATACCAAAAGCTCAAGAGTTTCTACAAGGGGGTCTTGAACTTAGGACCCGAATATGTCCGAGATGCGAAGATGGAAGAATGGCTCACACGCGAGCACATAAGCATGCATGAGATGGAATAAAGAAGAAGGAAGGAAAAAGTCTAACTTAAAGACTAGCCGAAAGAAAGGTGATTCCTGGGAGATAAACCCAGATTGTTATTTATTTTTTTATCAAGTCTGTCTTCCCAGACGTCAATATGGCGTATCCGCTCCATACCAATACGCGTATTAAATGTCTGGATGTTATCAGTCCTTTATTTTTTATGCACTTTAAACATTATTGTCACTTCTTTTCTGCAAATACGCGTATCATGCACATGGGACGGGTATTCACAGACTGGCCCCGTAGTTAGATACTTTTACAGGTTTTCAATACGCATATTCAGTTTATGGATACGACATTTGGTTTCGTGTATAGTTATTTAGCTTTATTTAATTAAACGAGAACCGCAAATAGATTTGCATGGTTTTTTCTTATATTTGCACAGACCCTCGATGCAAAATCATGAAGTTATGAAGTATCTGCAATCTAGAAATCTAAAGTGTTGGAGTCTTGAAAATCTCAGACGGATTGTTCCAACATACAATTCTTGCTCAAAAACTTAACTTTAGAGAATCTATCTACGAGCAAAATATCAGGAGTTTTCTCATTCTAATTCTTTTGAATTCCCGTTTTTAATGTTGTAATTTATAGAAATGAGGACGTTGTAATAAGTTCAAGTGGGGGGATGGTAATAACATGTATACTTGCCTATTTTCACACACTAAAATGCTTAATTATGCTCAAATTAAAAAAAATTCAAGCATACTTTGTAAATTACTTGATACAATAACCAGCACAGCAATTACCCTTTTCGATAATGTGTGATTTAACGCTTCACCGATTCTGAAATGTTTACCCAAATATCCACAAAATAATGAAGTGTGCCGTGATCTTGTAACTATAAACATTGGCTTAGTATACATTCGAGACCATAATAATGAGTACTAATGATTTAATGGAGTAACTTTTTAAATTGGTAAAATTCCGAGGGATTAGACCCAAAAAGCCTTTATTATGTTTTTTATTAACTAACTATACTGGCTAGTTAAATCCCCGTATAAACACTTTGTTTACTCTCATATTAAGAGTAAGATACCCATAGAAAAACCTGTAGAGCCAATCCTTTAGGAATTACACCAACACTTTGTTTTGTTACACCTTTACACCTTATCTTACCCTGTTAGATTAAGTACATTTATCAGTTGCTATTCCTAATGTAACATCCCCTCTATAAAGAGACCAAGAGTCACTTACGGGTCCAATATCAAAGCATAAAACAGCCAGCGAAAGACTTTATTAAATTAAAAATACTAAGTCAAGTGTAATCAAAATGACTTCTAACAAATATTAAAAATCTTACAAAGTCTAAAATGAAAAAATCTTTAAATGAAATAAGTCTTAAACATAAATCCAAACAAAGAATCTATCAAGGGTCGGTCCTCTAAAAGCTTCCTACTCTCAATACTCAAATCCTAACTTCCCGCTTAATTACCTCCACAGGAAAGAAAATGCGGCTGAGCTAACGCTCAGTGAACATATATAATAATAAAAAGGTAGTAAGACAAAAGAATGAACGAAACAAATCATGAGAACCTGCTAAACAAATATCATACGGAATACGAATCAAATGAATAAGAATCAAGAATAACAAAGGAATGCCCACGAGCTCAGGTAAATGTCTAAATATGATATATGAATAGACCCTAAACAAATATAATCATATTACCACATAATAAGGTTTACGACAGATTTGCAACTCCTAATTACCAAATTGATATGGTAATGCACACACCACACTATTCACTAAAATAAACGGAACAAAGTAAACCGTAAGATGCATCCATACGCTCCCTGCAAAACAAAGTCATACCCTATACACAAGTACAAAGAACAGTATACATCCATCTGTAAGCTAATAATATTCAATGGCCATCAATTAAAAGGGACGCCATGGATAAATCACACCGCCAAAGATATGTCATGCATGGTGCATTAATACCTTGTCTTGGACCAATCCATGACTAGTTTTAAAAGCTCGAGAAAGATTTAAGCAAACTGAACAAGTTACCAATGATCATCATGATAACGATCTATATCATATTCAAACAAATATTAAAGAACTATGAATGCCGGAATATCAAAATCAAACAGAATATCAACGAATATCAATGAGTCAATGAGTACGGATAGCAAATCATGAAATATTCAAATAATCAAGGTAGTTTAAAAAACATAAGAAGAATCAAGTCAAGAGGTGTTCTACTAAAAGGACGATATCTTGTACCGTAACAAACACTCAACGTAGATAAAGAATAATAAAGACCAGAATACTCCTCTTTCACAGAAAAATATAGAACCATGATTACATATCATTATATATCTTATTTTATACGTTCATAATTCAAAACTTACTACTTATAGCACATTAATAAAAACCTAAATTTAGGTTTTCTCCGTAATTTCAAAAATCTATGAACTTTTTAAGAGTTGATTTCGAATTTTATAAACCCATTAAACGAACAGTTGGACAGAGACGCTACCTAAAAATCGATTAAAAATCATAGAGGTTCCCACATGTGTCTAGTATGTCTCTGAATTTTGGTTGATTTTATTTCAATGTATAAATACCCCTTTAACCATCGTTACCAAAACTGACCAAGAAAATGACCTGCTGGTACTTTTGAAAAGTTCACGCATAAAAACCTTACTTAAACAACTCAGAAAATTCTGAAAAAAAATCATGGATGTAGCTAATGTCATGAAGATTTACCAGTTCAAATTTTAGAGGCTAACTCCTTACGGTTTGAGAATTAAAATCTAAAAATCGACCTTCCCAACCTCCAATTGACATGATCCCGACTTTTCCGGAAACTAGACTCTTTGAATTTAACATTAGGCTCAAGAATCGGGGGGGGGGGGGGGCCCCCCCCCCCACCCCCATGTCAAACTCATTTTTATCACCAAGTTATAGCCCGATCAACACGACCCAAAATTTTGGACAGAAACGTAAAGACATATAAACCCTAATTCTTACCAATCCTCTTAATAAAAACATGTCCTAGGGTTTCTAATTGTTAGCCTCAAAATATTGAGTCGAACAATGGAAGTTCGATTCATAATTATATTAGTCCGTCACCTAAATTATATACGTTGGTAATAGGCTAGACGGGTAAACGGGCCGCTTATTTGTAATCTAAATCACGTCACTGTATCGGCGAAAGCCCAATTAAACCCCGAGCTCGGCCCTAAATTACTAAAGGCAATGCAAGCCTTAAATACACCTCACCAAGAAGGTGAGGTGGTATCATTTGTAACTTTCAAGTTTAATCATCCATTCGCATTTTTTTCTCTCTAAACTTTTCCTCTCTAGATTCTCTCTCTACAATTCTTCCATAATCTTCTTGTTAATCTTATTGAAGTGATGAAGTGGTTAAGGGTAACCAGACATTTGGTACAAAGCCTGGGAGTTTCGTGTTTGATTCGTGTTTAAAACGTCGATTTCGGTATCTTTTTGTTGCTTGGTTCGAATAGCAAAAAACAAGCAAAAACCACGATTGATTGATTTTTCCGTGTTAAGTGTTAAAGAGTTGTGTACTTTGTGCTTAAACAATCCCTGTTATCGTTTTAGTGAGGTTCTACAATTCATTTCGTGGCAAAAAGGGTAAAATCGAGCAAGTTTGAAGTTTATTCGTCACTGCGTTTTGACAAAGTTCTTGTTGCGTTTTGACAAAATTTCTTGGTTGCGTTTTGAGTATCGAGACATTGCGTTTTGAAGAAAAGAGACTGCGTTTTGACCATTGCGTTTTGGTCACTGCGTTTTGAGGCATTGCGTTTTGAGTCACTGCGTTTTGAGTCACTGCGTTTTGAGTCACTGCGTTTTGAGTCACTGCGTTTTGACCATTGCGTTTTGTCTCCACAGGTTGCGTTTTGAAGATTATCATTGCGTTTTGACTAAAACGTTACTCTGCCCAAATTTTTTATCCATTGCGTTTTGTGTCCAAAAAGTGTTGCGTTTTGAGTAAACACGTTGCGTTTTGAGTAGAAACGTTGCGTTTTGAGTAAACACTGTTGCGTTTTGATCAAGTGTTGCGTTTTGACCAAGAACTCTTGCGTTTTGACTAAAGTCATTGCGTTTTGTCCATTGAAAACGACTAAAGTACATTTTTGAAACCCTAATTTCCTGAAAAAAATTTGATCAAGGTCGATCCGCGCATCAGGTGGTATTTGACCGAATTTGGGAATATATATTAATCACCGCTTAATCAAAACATCACATCAAGACAAACAAACTTCATCGACTAAATACAAGGACTTTGGACTTTAATTTGGAATACAAGGACACATAATCAATAAACTTTAACAACAACAATTAACTTTTTCAACGTTTTCTCTCGATTTTGTAAAATCCCGCGAAAGAACGCAATTCTCGGGTTTAAATTCCTTGCTGTAAAATCCCGTGGAAATTAATTACTTTCAATTAAAACCACAATCCAATCAACACCTCATAACACTTAAGATCCTTCAATCATTTTTCACTTCATAATTCTTTAATCATTCATCATGACAACTCCAAGTGTAACTTCCACAACCGACAGTCAAATGCATAACAACATAATGGCAAGCGGTTTCCAAGGGATCGCCACCAATACTTGCAACAGGACGATATCACAATGGCGATCACGTTCTTACGATAACATTGATACAAAGCCATATGGTGATGCCTTACTGAAGTGCAATTCTTAAAGTCCTTACACTCCAACTTTGTCACAACACCAGCTGTTCCCGGCTAAAAGGATACCATGCATTCCTGAACAAACCACAGTCGATGACTGTTAGAAAATGAACACCTGAGAACAGAGCCATTATGAATCAGAAAAAGAAGCGATCATTGATATGACCTTGTAATGGAGACGAAGATATACTCAACTGTTGATAGTCATTCAGACACTCAAGAAATGTGGGAAGCCATCGAAAGGCTACAACAAGGTGAATCACTCATATTCAAGATGTCAAGACAATCTTATGGGAGATTGGTCATTTACCTTCACGATGGAGAAACAATTGAGTCTTACCACCACAAGATTCTCACAAAATGGAGAAATGAATATCAGAAACAATTTTGTCAGTGCAACGATGCAAGTCAATGTTCAATTTACTTCAGCAGCTCAACCAGAATGGTCAAGATATGTCACACTTTGAACAACAAACACAAGTTGGATGAAGTTTCATACCATAAACCATAAGCTATTGACATTCTGAAAACTATACCAAAAGGAAGTTTAATGGAACTCAGTTCGAGAGAATGGCCAAGAATCTAACCTATAGCACTTGTGCTGCTACTGCTCAAAACACTCAAGACCCCGTATTATCAATCATCAAAGTACTCACAAATCATATGCACCAACATCAAAAGCTTCACTTTCCACCAGATCTCATAGCGCAACTTAACAAGATACAAAGCAAAGAATAGTCTAAAACAACCAATCACAGCCACCTCTGAGTCATGCTGCTAAGAAGACAGTGATCCTGATCAAGCTCAAAGGAAGGATAAAGGACATGCAAATAATTTGGGCTCCATTGCAAAGTACTCAAGAAACTCTACAAACCTACCAACTACAACCTCAGAACTTCCTCAAACACCAGAAACAAGAATGTTGTAACACTACTACAAGGTTACATGAAATACAATCAGACTGGACAGTTTTGAATCAAAGGGAGTGAATGTTTTGGGCTAGGGAAACTGTAGGTGGTCCGTAGTGCAACATCTGGATACCGTGTTTTACTGCAATGGAATTTTTGGTCATTATGCTAAGGAATGCAGAAAGCCAAAACGGGTTAAAGACTCCACGTATCACAAGGAAAAGATGTTGCTAAGTTAAACAACGAGAAAGGTTTTACAACTTCAAGCAGAGCAATCTACTGCTCGCAGACAACGGTGAGAGATCGATAACAAGAGTTGGAAGCACATTATAGTTACATGGTAAAGATTCAGGAGGTTCCTAATGCAGACTCAGGCACAGACGCTGAGCCATTGGAACAGGTACAATACGATACTGACGATAATGTGTTTGCCAATGACATACAACATTTTGACCAATCTGAATCCTCATAACACATTGGCAGTGGAAATCGGTGATAGTAATGTCACTCTGACTCACCGGATATTGTGATAATGAAATCAGATGACCAAAATGTGTGGAATGTGATGATAGCGTGTTGCACTTGCTAATTAATTGCTAATTTAAAGCTTGATGTCGAATGAAAATAAAAAATTCAAAGCATAATAAGCAAATGCAACATTGGCTCAAGAAATAACTGAGGTGCAAAATCTATTCTATGCGGAAACTATTATGAACTCTAATTATAATCTAATAGTATCCGGGATAGTTGCTTTAGTTGCAACTTCAAAATAAACAGACTGAGTTTCTGAGAAGGTACAAGGCTTTCAATGATCGTACAGTTGACTATGACAACTTGAACATAAGTTAAATGAAGCTCTAGGACTAATAGCTCAAAAAGAGAATTGACATAAAAGAAGTTTAAAAAGTGAAAGCCTGGGAAATATTCCAATTGTCCAAAGAGAAACATTATGAGTTAGTCAAACATAGTCTTTTAACCAAGGTCCACAATACGTAGGTCTGTGTTAATGCGAAAACAAAGTAATAAAACCGGATTTGAAGCTCCAAAGGAAGAAAAAGATATTGACAAAAAGAATTTCAATGGAAAACCAGATAAAGTTTTTAAATGAAAATTGTTTACTAAAACCGGGATCAATCAATCCAAACCCATTCATATGTTAGCAACCCAAATGGCCCTACATTTAATGGAGACCCTACCTTTGGCCAATCCAAGTTACCTCATAAGCTCGAAAATAGATACCATTTTTATGTGATCCCACAGACCAATCTGATCCAGCAACCAGACTCATCCCCGATAGGGAAGAGATTCTGACTCTTGCTGAAGAGAGTCGATCAAAATTGAATAAAGACTTAGTGAAACCTTTTGACTACATAAAGTTAAATAGTCTTTATGAAATTTTTAAACCCCGACTCAGCATTATAAAATTCAGTTCGCAGACAGCAAATGAAATAAGAAGAAAATGTGGAGAAAATCCATTTGTGAAAACAAAGCCCAAATGATTTCAAAAACAATAGATTCTTACATGTTCTAAATCAATAAGCAAAAGTAGACAAGCATATAATGTCATGACAAATAACATTAATCATCTGAAAGAAATTGTCAATCAAGCATGGGTAAAACATTCAAACGACCTTCTTTATCTTCGTAACCCAACTGCGTAAGATATGGAAATCCTAGTTAAGACTAATGTTTGTTTACCCATTGCTAAGTCTCAGAATGATAGTTTTCGCATTTGTACATGAACTTAACAAGAAGATGCATGCAGATTTAAAGTAGTGAATCTCTTGAAGATGAACTTGATGAACTTGAATCTGACAAGCAGAATTTTTCCAACATGTAGATATGCTTTTGCAAGAATGTGGTTCTAAGATGTTATGTGTTCTTTTATGCCAATCTTCATCTGATTTAATGAGATCACTGAATTACAATGCTTATATCTTCATAAAGTCAGGGAATGTGACTGTCTTGCACAAAAGCTTTCTGAACAAACTGAATTTGTAAGTAAAGAGATTTACACTGAGCTTTTACAAAGTTTTACTAAATTAAAAAATCACTCAATTTCTCTTAAAATCGCTTTACAACAATGTCAAGAACAACTGAAAAATGACATAGTTTACAAAGAAAAAGCGTCAAATGTATTTTGAAAGGAGCGTGAACAATATTTTGAAATACAAGATTTGAAACCTCAACTGCAAGACAAGAACATTGCAATCAGTGAGTTAAAGAAACTCATTGAAAAATGGAAAGGAAAATCTGTGGACACTGATAAGTGTAAAATACACATATCCGTTTGTACCTAAAAAGACCCAATTAAACCCAAAACAATCCAAAAAATGGCAAAAAT
>BQNB010157753.1:3419-15112 GCA_026074375.1 Tanacetum coccineum
TTCCACTTAACTCAAAATTTGTTTTTATTCTAATTGTCTTTAAAATTTATACACGTTTTATACACCATTTTATACACGTTTTTATACACACATTTTTATGCACATTTTATACACACATTTTATTACACATTTTTATACACACAATTTTATATACACGTTTTTATACACACATTTTTATATACACATTTTTATACACACAGTTTTATTCACACATACTTACTTATACACATTTTTATACACACATACTTATACACATTTTTATACACACGTTTTTATACACACATTCTTATACACGTTTTTATACACACATTTTTATACACACATTTTATTACACCTTTTTATACACACACTACACATTTTTAGATACACGTTTTATACAGACACTTTTATATACACGTTTTTATACACGTTTTTATACACACATTTTTATACACATATTTTTATATACACGTTTTTATACACACATTTTAATATATACGTTTTTATACACATTTTTATACGCACGTTTTTATACACACATTTTATACACACATTCTCATACACGTTTTCATACGTTTTTATATATACATAAGTCAAAGTATTTGATTCATCCTGGATCGGACAAGATATACCAAGACTTGAAGAAACTGTATTGGTGGCCAAATATGAAAGCTGAGATTGTCACCTACGTCAGTAAGTGTCTGACCTGTGCCAAAGTTAAGGCCGAATGCCAAAAACCATCCGGTTTGTTGGTTCAACCTGTGATCCCAGTATGGAAGTGGGAGAACATTACTATGGATTTCGTTACTAAGTTGCCAAAGACGACGTCTGGTCAAGATACAATTTGGGTAATTGTAGACCGACTCACAAAGTCTGCTCATTTCTTACCAATGAAGGAAACCGACTCAATAGAGAAGTTGACGAGACAATACTTGAAGGAAGTAGTCTCAAGGAATGAAGTGCCAGTTTCAATTATTTCTGATCGAGATAGTAAGTTTACATCTCATTTCTGGAAATCGTTGAACGAAGCCCTAGGTACTCAATTGGATATGAGTACGGCTTACCATCCACAGACTGATGGTCAGAGTGAGAGAACCATCCAAACCTTGGAGGACATGCTACGTGCTTGTGTGATTGATTTTGGGAAAGGTTGGGATAGACACCTACCTTTGGTGGAGTTTTCCTACAACAACAGTTATCACACTAGTATCAAAGCTGCACCGTTTGAAGCTCTCTACGGCCGAAAATGTAGATCGCCTATTTGTTGGGCTGAGGTTGGAGACGCTCAGCTCACTGGTCCGGAAATTGTTCATGAAACAACTGAGAAGATCATTCAGATCAAGAAGCGTATTCAATTTGCATGAGATAGACAGAAGAGCTACGCCGACAGGAGATGTAAGCCATTGGAATTTGAGGTTGGAGATAAGATCATGTTGAAAGTGTCACCGTGGAAAGGGGTGATATGTTTTGGCAAACGGGGGAAGTTAAACCCTCGCTATATTGGACCTTTTAAGATTCTTGATAAAGTAGGAATGCTTACGTATTGACTTGAACTCCCAGAGCAATTAAGCTGAGTTCATAGTACTTTTCACGTTTCCAATCTAAAGAAGTGTTTCGTAGACGAACCACTAGCTATTCCGTTGGATGAGATCCAGATTGATGACAAGCTTAATTTCATTGAGGAACCAGTTGAAATTATGGATCGAGAAGTTAAACGGCTAAAGCAGAGCCGCATTCCAATCGTAAAGATTCGTTGGAATTCGAGACGAGGGCCCGAGTTTACTTGGGAGCGCGAAGACCAAATGAAGAAAAAGTACCCTCATCTTTTCGTTAACCCTTCGTCCACGTCCTAAGCTCTGAGGACAAAGCTTCTTTAACGGGGGAAGAATAAAACATACTAGGAAAGTCGAAGAATCACTCAACGTGACATTCGATGAAACTCCTCCACCCTCTAAGACATCACCCTTGGTGGATGATGACTTAGATGATGAAGAAGCAATTAAGGTTACCGAAAAGAAAAACCTAGAAAACGACACTATGGATGAAACTTTAGAGATTGAAGAAAGAGTTAATATTAAGGAATCTAGGAACCATCCATTATAAAATGTTATAGGAAACCTTAACCAAAGAACCCTTAGATCACAAGCCTAAAACCAAAGTAACTTCTTTTGATTTATATCAACTATAGAACCTAAGAATGTGAATGAAGCCTTAACGGATGATAGTTGGATAGTCGCTATGCAAGAAGAATTAAATCAATTCATTGCTAACGACATTTGTGTCACACCCCAAGATTTTCAGGTCAATATTTTAAACTTTTCCGACAATTAGTTTTGACTTTTATACGTTACGTTTGGATCTGGCGGTTTACCGGGAGGTAAACTCGCGTAAATCTGAAAAACATCATCAAACGCGTTTCGGCATCGGATATTCATTAGTTTAGATATTATACGAGTTATTTTATCCTTTCTAAGTGTTTCGTAGTTTACGATCACTCTCAATATTTATTTTTACGCTTTAACGTTTAATTTGCGTTTTTCGCGTTTTTGACCTAACAGAACCTCGGAAACTCAAAATCTTTTCGTGTAAACTTTAGTTATCATCTATCTCGTATTCTAAAGTCAAACATTTCATTCACCCTTCCCTTTTGATATATATTGGACGCCTAAACTCAAACCAAATTCAAGCATAAGCCTTGAAATTAAATCAAAGGCATTTTTTTCTTGAACTTCCCATGCATGTTTATGAAAGTGACACACGAGGAAGTCCATTTCATGCACACTCATCCATCCAAACCAAGACAAATGCATATGCTTACAACACTTTGACCCTTGAACAATTTTGACCTTGAAATTCCAAAATTTAGGACTAATTCATACATTGATCCAAATATTATGAACCAAATGGTCCTTGTGGCTATGTTCGGCCGAACCACACACACACCCCTTTGGTGTGTGTTGATCACTTAATACTTAAAACCATGTAACCCTAAACATTCCTTTGGCCTATAAATACCCCATTATAACACACACTAGGGTTTCATACCATTTTCCAAGCCTCATCAAAATTTCACATCTCTCTCATTTTACCCCTCATTCCCTAGTCCAACAAGTCCCACAAACACCCCCTTATAGGTTTTTTTATATCTTTGATTTCTAGCAAGATCACTCATATCCAAGGTTCATTTTCTAAGAACATTTAAGTGATTGCAGTATTGGTCTTGATTTAAGGGTTATCTTCAAGATCTCCACATTAGAGTTTGGTTATTAAATTAGAGTTTTTCTAGATCTAATATTTTGGTGTATAGATCTTGTATTTCACTACTTGTTCCTTCATTATTGTAAGTATCTTGAATGCTTTCCATGTTGTTTTCCTTATATCTTTCTTATATGTTCACGATTCAACAAATCCATATGGTTGTGGTTTTAATTTATAAAAGATTTTAAAGACAAAAATTTATAAATACTCAAGTTAAATATATTGTTCTTGGTGAGATGAGAGTTGATGAGTGTTGCAACAATAGAAATAAAGGGATTATGTTAGATTTAGGTGTGGTTTTGTTGTGGTTTAATGGTGTGAATGGAGATTAGTGCCTAGATTAGCCACTATTGTGAAGTTTTGGATGGATTTTGGGTTGGTTTTATTGACCAAAAGTGCTTTGCTGTCCGAATTTGTTTTAAAGAGTATTGATCGACCTAAAAATGTTTTCATTAGGCGTAAAAGTAGTTTTTGAAGAGCTCGTTTCGAATAGATAGTTTTTCATATATCACACATTAAAAAACAATTTGAAAACGACCAAGTTAGGCCAAAATCAACTTGAAACATTTTTCAGCAAAACCAAATGAAAATAAGTTGCTTATGTAATATAAACGGTGTTTCCGGACACTTTCTGACATTTTTGAAATTTTTAAACATTAGCGAAACATATGTAACACTTATATATTGATTGGTATTGTTTAAAGACGTCGTTAACATATTTTGGGAAAGGCGAGAAAGTTACTAAAAATAGTATGTTTGGTAAAAATTTAGCGAAACGGACATAGAAGTTAAGCGATTAAGGCTAGTTAGTGCGTTTTGAATTATGGAAACTTAAAAAATGTAGGGGACGGTATTAACGTCCCGAAACTAAAAACTTTCCTAAAATAGAAACTTTCTAAAAATAGTAATTTTTGGTTAAACGCCAAAACTTAAAAAAATTTATATGATTTCATTTCATCATGTTTTGTTAAACCAACTAAAGCAAACACACAAGGATGTATTTTGGTGATGAACATATTGTGCAATTCTTGGCACACTTTCTGTGTTTTTGAGACGCGTTATTATTCTAGCTCGCGGCTAGATTTCTATATCACCTTTTACTTGCGTGATTATCATTTGCTTATTTTGCTAATGTGAGTTCATAGCCACATGTTTTACTACTTTTACTTTACTATTTTGGGGTGAGAAACATTGCTTGTTTTCAAACTATGGACACAGTTACTTTACATTTCCTTTTCCTGATTGTGTGTTGCCTAAGTAACGAATAGACCACTAATGCCCGAATTATCATGAACCGTCAATTACTTAACCGACCGTACTGGTTAAGTGGGCACGAATGTGGTAAATAGATTTATTGGGAGTAATTATCCCTATCCGGGTAAGTAGCGCTTACTAGATTTGGAGGTCCCGAACAAACGGATATATACCATGTCGGAATGTCAATAGGTGATCTTGGTCAGATACCTCTAGGGCGTGGAATACTATTTGGCATATAAAATGCTTCCTTTTAAATTGAGCTTCGGTGTCATGAGCTTAGTGCAACAGTAAATACATTCTTTTATGTGAAGTTGTATCTGTTATAACTGTCACGTGCGTACTGTGAACTTGTGGTCCACTTTTAATATTAAATTCAAACCTATGAATTCACTCAACTTTATGTTGACCGTTTTAGCATGCTTTTCTCAGGTGCTTAGCTGTGGATGTCTTTGCTTGCTATTTGGTGTCGCTATTCATTGGGCCGATATTTAAGAAACAATATTATCTACTGATTAAACATCATTGTCAATTTCTAAAATGTTTATTCGCTTCCGCATATTATCTTTAAACTTATGTCAAACTTTAACTATTTTAACTAATGCAACGATGTTGGGTTTTCAAACGTACTCTTAGAGGTTGTTCTTTGTATCTTGTGTGATGTGTATTATGACGTCACGCCCCCGGACATGTGTATTCCGTCCAGGCCCCGTTTGGGGGTGTGACAGATTGGTATCCAGAGCCAAGGTTATAGAGAACCAGGTAGTATATCTAGGTCTGGTCTATAACCAGTATGTGATCCTATATGCCTTACCTGTTTACATATATATCTTATAATAATAGCATTTAATATATATAAGTACTGATTATATATATCATATTGCCATAATTACGTTATTCATCATTTTGCCATATCATATTTCGCATCGTACTTATTTCTTGGCTCTGCTTGCACGTGCATGGTTTTATATAAAGAGGATTTATATAAACTTGTTCTTGTGCAGGTCATGGTTGCTCCTGTTATTTCTATTTCGTCTGATACATCTAAAGAGAGTGTGGGTTCTCATGCCTCATAAGTGATTCTCTTTGGTGCTATTCTTGTTATTATCCCTGTTATCCCTGACGTTCCTATTATTCCAGCTGACCCTATAGTTACACCGGAGGTGGGGACAGTTTCAGTCATCTCACCTTCCGGGGTACTTGATTTACTGGATTATTCACCTTCTTCTGATTCTGATCCATCAAAGGATTCTTTACCTCCCGCACCAGATTTGCCATTGGTTTCACCCTTTTTGTGTTCTGATGACTCGAAGGCGGATGGTGAGTCCGAGCCTACTGAGCAGAGACCCGTATCGTCATCTTATGATACTCTTGCACCATTATCATAGTTTCCCCTTGCACCTGTTGTTGCCCCACCCAGGATTCATTGACGGTCAGCGACTCTTGTCCGACCCGGTAAGGCTGTCCTTTTCGGTTGACCTTATCGCACCCACCTCAATGGGCCGCGTAAGTTGTTGACTGCGAGGGAGAGAGTTAGACCCATTCCTGCTCGTAGACTTGCATGGAGACATGTATCTCATCATTCATCGGATCGTCATTCATCACCAGACTCATCTTCTTCTAGTGCACCTTCAGATCATTTCTTATCTGGACATACACCACCAGACACCACCGATGATGATTCATCTACACCACAGAGATTTGTTCATCGATCACTTGCTAGGACTCCACGACATAGTGAGGCTTTTAGACGTTAGAGGTCTGCACCATTGTCTACCCCTTACCCACCGACTACATCAGAGTCATCCTTAGGTTTATCTTTTGAGAGGTCATTGGATTCATCTTCACCTTCTTCTAGGCCATCTCACAAGAGATGTAGGTCCCCTACTGCTTCAGTACCATCACCTACTCATGTTTCGAGGTCGATAGCCCCTACGCTTGCTGATCTTTTACCACCTCGCAAGAGGTTTAAAGATTCATACTCACCAAAGGATAACGGAGAGGAGCATATGGAGGTGGATACTACTGATGCAGAGGCTGTTGTAGATGTAGGTATTAGTGAGGGAGTTGTAGCTCACCCTTAAGATGGTGTAGGTATGGGATTTGAGATTGCTGCTAGTGATGTTAGGGAGGATGATGAAGATTTTGAGGCAGAGACTAGTACGACAGACACGAGAGAGATCGTTGTAGATCCATTCGCTATTGGTGATAGTTTTGAGTCTTTTAGAGGAGGTATACTTGATCTTGAGGATACTATTTATGATATAGTTCACTACATGTCAGAGGTTCGTATTGATAGGATTACTAAGATTGAGACCACTTAGAGACAGTTGGAGACTAGTTAGATGGTAGCTACTAAAGAGCGAGCTAGTTTGGTTGAGAGGATTGGGAGTTTGAGACTGAAGTACCTAAAGGTTCGAGCTATGTTGAGTATAGAGAGAGATTGGATTGACAGTATTCATTGGCACATGGCACTTTTACAGGAGGAGTTTCGTCAAGTTCGTAGGGATCGTGATGATACTCGGAGGAGACTTAGGAGGTTGGAGTCGTATGTTGAGAGACATTTGGGTTTTCGCCCTTTGACTAGTAGTACTATGATCATGTAGGACATTAGACTGATGGTTAGGTCTAGATGTTGGCAGTAGAAATAATCGTAAATCATGTACCTTTTTGGGTTGGTTGTAACCGAATTATGCTTTTATTCGTGAAATTAAAAGCTTGTTTTGATTCTCTCGCGTATTCATCTATATTGTTATTTACTTATTCTGGCAAAACATGTTCTATTGTATTTTTCTATATAAACCCTATTTACCATTTAAAATGGCTATATTTCATATCGAATCTCATTATGCGTTATGTCTTGTAACATAGAACAATGACTATCACTCGCTCCGGTATGACCCCTGAAGCAATCGAAGAACTCATTAACTGACGTGTGGAAGAAGTGTTAGCTGCTCATGAGGCGACCCATACCGTCAATGCTCTCGAGGCTGAGAATAAAAGCCAAAACGGCAGTGACGGCGATAATGGAAATGGCGGTAATGGAGATGGTGAGAATGGAAATGGTGGAAATGGAAATCTAAACGAGAATGGTAGAGGTGATAGGCCTGTTGCTAGAGAATGCACATATCAAGACTTCATGAAGTGTCAACCACTCAACTTTAAGGGAACGGAAGGAGTTGTCAGATTGATAAGGTGAATTGAGAAGATGGAAACAGTGTTCCATATCAGCAACTGCCCAAAGAAGTCCCAAGTTAAGTATGCTACTTGCACTTTGTTGAACAGTGCACTAACTTGGTGAAACTCACACAAGAGGACCATTAGGGCTGAGGCTGCATTTGCCATGTCATGGAGAAAGCTCATGAAGCTAATGATTGAAGTGTACTGTCCAAGGAATGAGATTCAGAAAATGGAAACTAAACTGTGGAACTTAACCATGGAGAACAATGATTTGGCTGCTTATATTCAAGAGTTGACTATGATGTGCACCAAGATGGTCCCCGAGGAGGAGGATCAGGTTGAGAAATTTATTGGAGGTCTCCCGGATAACATCTAAGGGAATGTAATTGTTACCGAACCTACAAAACTGCAAGATGCCGTTCGAATTGCTAACAACTTAATAGACCAAAAGTTGAAAGGTTATGCAGTGAAAAATGCTAAAAACAAAAGAAGATTGGAGGTCAATCAGAGAGACAACCACGGTCAGCAACTACCATTCAAAAGGTCAAATGTAGGAGGTCAGAATGTGGCAAGAGCCTATACGGCTGGCAACAATGAGAAGAAACCATATAATAGACGGTTGCCTCTTTGTAACAAGTGTAAGCTTCACCATGAAGGACCATGCACCGTGAGATGTGGGAAGTGTAAAAAGGTTGGGCATTTGACCCAGGATTATAAGGTCACAATCTCCACTACTTCTACTCAGAGGGGTCAAGTAGTGAATCAGAGGGTCGTAACTTGTTTCGAGTGTGGAAGGCAAGGACACTACAGAAGTGATTGCCCAAAGTTGAAGGATCAAACCGTAGAAACAAAGCTGGAAACAAGAATGGAGTTGGTGAAGCAAGAGGGAAAGCATATTTTCTAGGTGGAGGAGACGCTAACCCCGATTTCAATGTCGTTAAGGGTACGTTTCTTCTCAACAATCATCATGCTTTCATATTATTCGATTCGTCATATCGACTACATTTAGTACCTTGCTTGATATAACCCTTGATACTTTAGACGTTAGCTATGCTGTCGAATTAGCCGACGGAATAATTTCTAAAACCAATACCGTGCTTAGAAGTTATATGTTAGGATTATTAGGTCACCCATTCAATATTGACCTAATGCCGGTAGAACTTGGTAGCTTTGACGCCATCATCGGCATAGATTGGTTAGCGAACCATCATGCGGTGATCATTTGCGATGAGAAGGTTGTGCGGATTCCCTATCGAGATAAAGTTTTGATAGTACAAGGTGATGGAGGCAGTAGAAGAGAGAAGTCAAAGTTGAGCATTATATCGTGTACTAAAACTCATAAGTATGTTGAGAGAGGTTGCCTAATTTTTCTGGCACAAGTGACGAAGAAGGAAATCGAGAACGAGTCGAAGGAGAAGAGACTTGAGGACGTGCCGACTGTACGAAACTTTCCAGAGGTCTTTCCAGAGGACTTACCTAGATTACCGCCTACGCGACAAGTTGAATTCCAAATCGACTTGGTCCCTGGTGTTGCACCCGTGGCACGAGCTCTGTATAGATTAGCACTGACAAAACTGCAAGAATTGTCTACTCAATTACAAGAACTTTCTGACAAGGGATTTATAAGACCGAGTTCCTCACCCTGAGGATCCCCGGTGTTGTTTGTCAAAAAGAAAGACGGATCTTTTTTTATGTGTATCGATTGCCATGAACTGAACAAGCTGACTGTGAAGAATCGATATCTACTTCCGAGAATCGACGACCTATTTGATTAGTTGCAAGGATCAAGAGTCTACTCTAAGATCGATCTGAGATCTGGTTATCACCAACTCAGAGTTCGAGAGGAAGACATTCCAAAGACAGCATTTAGGACACGCTACGGTCACTATGAGTTTCAAGTGATGCCGTTTGGACTGACCAACGCACCGGCGATATTCATGGATCTGATGAATTGGGTGTGCAAACCGTACCTAGATATATTCGTGATCGTTTTTATTGATGACATCTTGATCTACTCCAAGAGCAAAGAAGAGCACGCAGAACACCTTAAGTTAATTTTGGAATTACTTAAGAAGAAGGAATTGTACGCCAAATTTTTGAAGTGTGAATTTTGGCTGTCGAAGGTACAATTTCTTAGTCACGTGATTGATACTGATGGCATTCACGTAGACCCGACTAAGATTGATTCAATCAAGGATTGGGTATCGCCCAAGACTCCGACATAGATTTGTCAATTTCTAGGTCTTGCTGGCTATTACCGACGATTTATCGAAGGTTTTTCAAAAATTACCAAGCCTATGATGAAGCTGACTCAAAAGAATGTGAAGTTTGGTTGGAGTGAAAAGGCAGAAGCTGCATTTCAACTGTTGAAGCAGAAGTTGTGTAGTGCACCGATTTTAGCTTTACTCGAAGGTAGTGAAAACTTCGTGGTTTACTATGATGCTTCTCGTAAAGGATTGGGCGCAGTTTTGATGCAAAGGGAGAAGGTCATAGCCTACGCGTCACGCCAACTTAAGATTCATGAGAAGAATTACACTACACATGTCTTATAGCTTGGAGCTGTAGTATTTGTTCTTAAAATGTGGAGACATTAATTGTATGGCACGAAGTGCGTTGTGTTCACTGATCACAAGAGTTTGCAGCATATTCTAGATCAGAAAGAGTTGTACATGAGACAACGTAGATGGTTAAAGTTGTTGAGTGATTATGACTGCGAGATACATTATCATCCCGGAAAAGCGAAAGTGGTGGCGGATGCCTTGAGCCGAAAGGAACGGCTTAAGCCACTACGGGTTTGAGCTTTGGTTATGACGATTAGTCTGAACCTCCCTATGCAGATTTTAGAAGCTCAGGTTGAGACGAGAAAGGAGGAGAATTATGAAACAGAAGATCTGTGTGGTATGATTAAGAAGCTAGAGCCACGTGCTGATGAAACGTTGTGCTTAAATGGGAGAAGTTGGATACCCTGTTTTGGTGACTTAAGAGAGTTGATTATGCACGAGTCGCATAAGTCAAAGTATTCAGTACATCGTGGATCGGACAAGATGTACCAAGATTTAAAGAAGCTATATTGGTGGCTGAATATGAAGGCTGAGATTGCCACCTACGCCAGTAAATGTTTGACTTGTGCCAAAGTCAAGGCCGAATGCCAAAAACCATCCGGTTTGTTGGTTTAACCCGTGATCCCAGTATGGAAGTGGGAGAACATTACTATGGATTTCGTAACTAAGTTACCAAAAACATCAACTGGTCAAGATACAATTTGTGTGAGTCCTAAACTGAATAGATCTTTGCAGCCTGCTAAGGGTGATAGCCAACTTGTATGAATACAGATTGACTATATAGAAACACTGACTATGAATACTGATTGTATATGCAGAATCTACACAATAGTATTAAGAAGAACAATGAATAAACTAAACTTTGATTTCTATTAATCTGCTAAAGTGATTACAGATTACTAACTATGAGATATGATTATATGAGATGTATATTGAACTGATGTCTCTAACTATGCCATGAGGGTTCCTTTTATAGATCAAGGATAAACCCTAACAGGCTTACAAAACGCATAAAAGATAATACATATCTTTTCCTATAATATCTCATACATATCTCTTAAACGGTACTAACTATTTTCTACTAACGGTACTAACTAACTGATCAGTACTTAACACTTTATACTGTCAGTACTAACTATAACTATCGGTACTAAGTATTATCACTAACGGTACTAAGTCAGGAATGAATAATTCCCAACAATCCTCCCCTAAACATGATTGTTGAACTCTTTTAACTTCATGTTTCTTCAGGTTAATCTTCTTAAGTTCTTGGAGGATGTATCCAAACACTCTAACACATCTTTGTTATCCCAAAAGCTTAATCCATTTTCACAACATAAGTTATACCAATAAGCAAAATAAGATAGAAAAGAGATAAGGAAAGTTGAAAGATTATTAGAGAGAAATAAAGAGATGGAAGATTACACACACACACAAATTATGCAAATGGTAACCAACACC
>BQNB010157755.1:0-15112 GCA_026074375.1 Tanacetum coccineum
AGCAGAAGCGAACATCTCTAACAGCAGAAACGACACTTAGTCGTTTTCAATAAGTTCCAACAAATATAGATATAGATAGATATTTACGTTTGAGGTTCTAAAACATAATTTTACAATGAAGCAAAGCATAACCGTTATTTTTGGGAACCAAATATTCCTATTTAGTAATTTTTGTTCTATTTTTCATCACATTTTTAGCATTAATTAATTTTTTTTAAGAAATCATTACTAGATAAACTGTCTACGATGGATTTTTCCATTGAAAAAATTACATCGGAAAGTACCGTCATATTAGAAACGATTAACGCAGGTTGTCAAATAGTGACGTTCCACTTATTTGTTAAGAAAAAAATTATTTTATACATTTATGCGCGATTTTTAGATTTAGTTACATTGTTTTCCGATATTCACAAGATACAATTGGCTGTGCAATCTATCCTGTAAAATAAACTCGACGATCACGAGATCGAGTTACTCCATCCGTCCCACATTAAGTGTCCACTTGACTTTTTCAAAGTCTTTTTTCTTCAACTTTGACCTTAATGATTTCTTCTTATGTTATATGATACTTGATGCAAGATATATGAATGGATAGAGTTTTGAATATATTTTTCGTTGGTATAATTTTCGTTCAATATTATATAACACAAACAAAAATATTTATGGTCAAAGTTGATGAAAAAAGACTTAAAAGATTTCATTATGGACACTTAATATGGGACGAAGGGAGTATATTATATATAAGTATATGTAGAAGTTATCCTAATCTTCGTCATGATCAAATGTAGTAATCAACTGATCTGTGCATATAACAAAATTAGTTCCTTCGGATAAATATATAGCCAAAAGTGAAATTCAGCCACTTAAATGCAGAATTTCTTGTATTAGGACATTCATTGATTTAAATATTTTGCCTAGATCCTTTTAGTGAGCAGTTTTAGACGTCTATTAGTGTAAAGTTTCAACAATACTTTATATTTTTTTAGCTGTTTTATCTTTTCAATTTTGGTTTCTAAAAGCACAATGATTGTTTTGGAGAAATTTAGAAACATAATGATTTGAAGACTAATTCACTACGAGGCCAAAGATTTTGTATAAATGATCTAAAGTTAACAATCGATACATAATTACATTTTGAAGCATAGCCACGAATTATTAGATGCTAACACTTAAATAATATTACGAATTTTTAGATGCAAGCTTACCATTTAATTACTACTAATAGAAGTTTGAAAGAGTGAGTTCTTTCAAACTTAGTATTTTGATCATTTCTCTGTAAATTATATATTTGAAAAGGAAAATATAATGCGTTGGTCCGATATATAAAACTTCTATGCATTTAAAATAGCTTAAAGCTATTATCAACGATCCCAATCAAAGGGTATAAGCTGTTTAATACGCATGGCCTTAAGTTACCTCGAACGCATGTCAGTATCATGTTTTTGGAAGCTATAAGTTCGAACTTTAAGTGGTCATCACAAATTGCAACTCAAACATCAACTTCGATTTTATCGTGCAAGTCTAGTTCAACTTCAAATATTGGTTCAGGATTACGTATTAAGTATAAGTTGAAAGAGAACGTACATATGCTATATATAATCTAACTTTTTAAGGCATGTTTAAAAGATACTAGATAACTTCTGCAAGCGTTTACATGTATACAAGTGCCATATGTTTGTCAAAAGTTTTCCTGAAAGATTGACAAAATGGGTTATCGACCTTAAAAAAATTGTTGTAAAAAGTAAACAGATAAAGAAGGCATCGAGTGGTAGGCCACATCAAGTGAAAATATAGTGGTGATTTTCATAGCAAAAATGATGATGTCTTGCCATGGATACTATTGCACTACATTTCATATGAAAACCGATTCATGAAAGTCTGACCAAATTAAATATTTTAGCACCCAAAAAGGCCCTACAATTGATTTGCAAACACTTCGGTGGAATTATACGCCTTTGAAAAACTTCGTCTATAAGACTGCTTCCCTTTTTGGCTTTTATGCTTTTTTCGTATGTGATCATCATGTCATTTTCTAAAAGCATTCAAGACATTGTTGTAACCCATCATAATATTACTTAATTAGCAAATATGGTAATTACTGTATCACTTCAATACATGCAAATTATATGTTCCTTATCATATCTTCATTTGTTTTTCTTTTATCACCAAGAAAATATTAATAGAAAAACTTATCTTCATAGTCGTGCTCATCCATTGATTCCTCAACATGATTATGGATAGATCACCCAGGTTTGGGTCCAAAAGGAATGACAGTTTACCTATGAAGTCTCACCTTTGCTACCCGGTGGGTTCCCTCCATTGTCTATGAGTCATCGGCTCATTCATACAGGCACGCTTTCAGAGGCATGAGTTCACTGCTTGCAATGTTATAAGGTTACGGTTTTTAATATTTAGTCAAGTAAACCAACCGGCATCTAAGGTTGGCTATTTTAAATATGTATACCCGATAATCTAATCAACGACGTATATTCACACATATGTATCCTACGAGACATGGTTCCATGTAGTTGGCAAGAGAATGAAAAAGAGATGATACACTATGTACAAACTACAAACTACGAAATAATACTTTTTACGAAACAATAAAAGCACACATAATGTTAGTACAATTTATGTTACGGATTTAAATTGGATTTGGAACGCTTGTTGGGCCGGACCAACAAGCTGCGAATGGATTGGATCTTGTACTAAATCAAGTGATCTGGATGATTGCCTGCATAATGAGAGTAAACCGTTAGCCTTACCGTGGGGGCGGACCCCACGATTAGACTCCGACGTAAAAGTAAGAGAGCATGTTGTCAGAGATATGTGTGTCAGAGTGAGAGAATATTGTGTAACTCTTTGGAATGTACGATGATTCCTATTTATAGGCTAGTAATACTAGGGTTTCCTAGTATTTCGCATATAATCTGTTGGTGGCCAGAGTGGGACCCCTGTCGGGCAAGGATCCGTTATAATCGTGATTGCTGCAGCGAACTACCTTTCGCGGACGTTGGTCAATCCGCTGCAATGTATTGCGAAAGCGGAATAGGGATAGTCCGCGTCCGTCTTAATATGTCCGGACTGCTACCAGTACGGGACTAGGCTTAGTTTCGGCCCTATATGCTTGTAATCGGATCTAGTTGGGCCAAGGCCTTATTCTGATAGTGTGGGTTTGGCCCAAAGTCATGTTGGACTTCCTATACGTCATCAAGTCCCCCCAGTCTAGTATGTTTACTGCATGCGGTGTAATATAACGTGCGGTTAATATTACTAGACTATAATATTTCTGTGACGCTGCCAACTCCTTATTCCGCAATTGTTGATTTATTCCGAAACCTTTCGTTTGAAGTTAGGTAAGGTTGGGTGACGTGTTTTTACCCCAACCTTTTGTTTTTTCTGTGACATGACTTGTTGTCAGTCATATTGTTGTCATCACTATCTTTTATATTCAAACTGCTCCGTTGATTGGGATGACCTATACACGTGTCTTGATCTCGTACTTTTTTACATTTACTATACCAAGAGTATAAATATTCGTCAAATTTCGCTGTTCCTCTTCTTTACTCTTCTTTACTTGCGACCGCTATTGTTAAAATTTCTTCAAGCTTTCTAACTTTCCTCTAATCCTCGTAATTCGTGTGAAGATTTTGCTTAGGGTTTTCAGGTTAGGCTCGATTTCTTCTCTTATTTTGTCATGAGTACTATTACCGATATAAAATCTGTCCTCACTTAGAAGAATTTTGATGCTTTATGTCGTAAATTCCACATTCCCGAGGAGGTTCATCCTCAACTACCGACTCCTGACCAAACTATTCATGATAAACCTGAGGGGAAAATTGGTATTTACACCAGGTTCTTTGATTTTGCCAATTATCGATTGCCCCTTTCTTCTTTCTTTGTCACTGTACTTAGGTATTTTCGTATTAACTTTTCCCAGCTTTCTGTTATTGGGGCGACAAAGGTTTCTCATTTTGAGATCCTATGCCGCGTCCACAATATTGAACCCACGGTTGGGTTATTTCGTTGTTTTTACACACATTCCAAGAACAAGGGTTGGATATCTTTTTGTAAACGTACAGAAGGTTCTCCTGTGTGTTATACCAAACCAATAGATTCTCTTAAAAATTGGAACAACCGCTTCTTTTGGGTCGACTCCTTTGCTTGTCCAGCTTTGTTCCGGTGGCATGCTAATAAAAGTGTTCCTAAAGATCCTCCTCCGAAACCCACTGATTTTAATGTAGAGCATTATGCTACGCTTTTTGCGCATCCGGCTCCGTTTTGGAAGTTTCGGGAGGTTTTTCTTTGTTTGGTTGGGATTAGTCGTTATTATCCGTTGGATGAGGAAACCTATCCCAGCTTTCGTGATGAGAACGATGAGGGTGGGTGTTGGTCATTATATATTGTTTTTCTTCGTTACTTGTTGGGGTTATCCCTCATTACTTGTTTTCTTTTGCAGTGATGGACTTGTCTGCGTTTATTAATGTTGCAGACCCGACCCTGGTGAAGGTTGTTGAGAGGGAGCGTGTTGAGGGAGAGGCGAAGCTTTTGGAGACGACCGTAGGGCATACGGTTTCGCTCCTACCGGTTGCTCCGGTTAGGTCCGAAGCTTCATTGGAAGATAGTGTTAATAGGCTTTTTGATGAGGGCGGTAGCGGGAATCAGGTAGATTCTGCTATTGGTATTGATCAAAATATTGTGGTTGAGCCGGAAGTTGAGCATGTCGCGGCTGAGACCGAGATTGTCAAGAAGGTCACTCGTCACCACAAGAAGAGACCTGCTGCTGCGGACGCGAGTGGTTCTAATCATCCTCCCAAAAAGCTAAGGGAGGATTACGGAACTTCTGGTGGACATGCTTCTAGTGGTAAGTCTCCTTCTGTTATTAGGAAACTATTGGCAACCAGTATTTTAAACGCTGAAGTCGGTGTTGCAGCTATACCCACTTTGCCCTTTGTTACCTCTTATGTTTCTGCCACGCCTGAAAAGGATGGTGATGATTTTACTGATGTTGTTACTGGACCCAACCTCCGCACCATTGGTCCTTCCGTAAGGTTTGTTATTTCCCCCGATTCCTCTTATCATTCTAGTACCAAAGCTACTGAAGCTGAGGTTGAATCTATCCCCAGGTCTGCTGATCCTCCTATAATGACCGAGGTCGTGGTTACTACTGAAGCGGCTGGTGTATCTTCTCACTTATTTCCCAAGACTGTTGTTGATACTTCCTCGAGGTTCGGTCCCGACCTATTTATTGACTCTGATTTCGCAGACACTGAGAGGCCGGTTACTGCTAGCACCACTCAGCGTCCCGGTAAGGAGCTTTCTATAGGATCCCGAGAGGTGGACTCTGAAGCCCTTCATGAGACCTTTGTTTCGCGGTGGAATGTCCCTAATGATACCTTATTGGATGAACATGACATTTCTCGTGAGTTTATTGACCACTTGGCCCCTCTGGTGTTGTTTAGTCAAATCCGCAACATGGATTATCATCATTTATTTACAGAGTTTAATGTTGGTACTGCTCGTCAAGCCTGTCTGAATGCTGAGGTTAGGATGCGGACAGAGTTTTGTTTGAGTGAGAGGACAAGGCTAGAAGTTGAGTGTGGGAGGCAAGCCAGCTTGTTGAAGTCCAAAGATGAGGAGATTGAGGTTTTGAAAGCTCAGCTCACGGTTAAGGAGGCAGAGGCCGCGGAGGCCATTCGCCTGCGTGCCCAAATTGTTGCCATGGAGAGGGCGCATACTGATGAGGTTAACGTTTTACAACACAATAATGCGGTTCTGGAAAGTGAGAAAAATACTTTTAATGACAAGGTCATGGAACTCCAATCCTCCCTTTCTGCCAAGGACCTTGAGGCTAAGGAATTAGCAGCTACCGCTGCTATCGCCAAGTCCCAGAATGATAGCTTGGTTGATCAGGTATGATTATTATAACTTGAGTGCTTCGTACACATTTTATCCTTCTCTTTTTCCTTTTTTATATATATCTTTATTTGTTGCAGGTGAACGTGCTGGAGGGGGCATGCTCTGAGCTCCGTGAGCAGGTTTCCGCGTACGAGAGCTTGAAGGAGCAGATTGAAGAGTTCCAGGATGAGCAGATGCGTGTGATGTTTGATAAGTTGGCTAAATTGGAAGTTGATTTGATAGAGATGGCCCTGCATCTTGAGGAGAAATTCTACCCTCATTTGCTTACCGTTATTGCCGGCCGCAGATGGCTCTTGACTCACGGCCTGAAACTTTTCATTACCAAGTGCCTGAACTCTTCTGAATATCTTGTGGCCTTAGGAGCAGCTATCAGCCGTGCTACTGAAAAGGGAATGCAAGTTGGACTTGCGGCTGGGATTGAGCATGGGAAACAGGGTAGGAGATTGGAGGAGCTTGTGGCCTATAATCCTTCTGCGGAAGAGGACTACAATACCGCTTTAAGAGAGCTCCGCGCGGTGGAATTTTCTTTACTTGCCGATCTCAAATCTAATAAAGATGCAAGTACTGAAGCTGTTATGAATCTACTCCGCTTGAGTGACCCTCTTGCCAATCTTCCTAGGATGAGCGACTTGAAACCCGATGTGGAACAGCTCATGGCCCTATCCATCGTCCAGAAGATCAAGTGGTCCTTGGTGCCAGCTTTTTGACATTTTCCTTAAGTGTTTCGCGTGACAGAGTTGAGTGAATCAGGTAAAATATCGCTGAGCATAGGTCCGCACTTGCTGGTGTTTTTGCTCCCTTGGCTGAGCCTTTTTCTGTTCAGAGTTTAACTAGTGCTGCTAATACTTCTGATGTTGCGCCTTCTGCTGCTGCTACTACCACTGCTCTATCTACCACGTTTGCCTCCGCTAGTACTATTCCGCCTGTTAGCGTGGATGACTATGTCGTAGCGGATGTGGTCAATGAAGGGAATGTGCAACCGAATGTTGAATATAAGGGTGAGGGAAGCGCGGCTGCTGATATCAACTTTGAGAAAGAGGAGTTAGACACCACTCCTTAATTTTTGTAATTTCTTCTTTATTCTCTCATAGTAACCGCGGCCGCATGTGGCCTTTTGGTGGCGATATTTTGTATTTAACAATTTTTGTAACGCTTTCAAGTTTGAACACGTCTGCTATATAAATATTGCTGCTATCTTTTTATATCATGTTTGATATCTTTAGTAGGATAGTCTTGTTTGAATATTTGTGGGTTATTCTCTCGGTACCGGGTTTGCAATACCTCTTATGTACTTTGAGTTAATTGTGAGGTTACTCATCCTTTTGTTATACGAAATAACATTGATGGAGGCATGTTCCGTGTGTGCGCGGCTTAATCACAATAAATAACTTTGCAAAGTAATAAATCAGAATTTTTCAAAGCATAACTTATGAAGGTAGCTAATCTTTACTTTTTCATTGAAATTAAAAGGCACATTACACGATATTTAAAAATTACTACAAGGAATAAAGATAAAAATGCTCTTCCCATCACGGAGTTTGTATGGTTAGGCTGCTTATGCTTTGTGTATATAACACTTCTTGAGATTGCAAACATTCCAGGTTCGCGGGAGTTCTCTTCTGTTGCGGTCTTTTAGCTTGTAAGATCCCTTCCCAAGTGCTTCTGTGACTTCGTACGGGCCTTCCCACTTGGGTCCTAACTTTCCAGTGTCTTCTACACGGCTTGCTTCGTTGCTCCGGTACACCAAGTCTCCTGGCTTGAAGCTTGCATTTCTAACTTTGGTGTTGTAGTATTTTTCCATTTGCCTCTTGCTTTTTGCTTCTCTTATCGCTGCTTGCTCTCGCTTTTCTTCTAGCAGTTCTAAGTTGATTTCCAATGCTTCATCATTTTTGGCCACGTCTACTTCTGTTGTCCTCAACGTGGGCATTCCAATTTCCGCCTGGATGACAACTTCCGTTCCGTAAGTTAATGAGAACGGAGTGTCTCCGTTACTGGATTTAATCATGGTACTGTGTGCCCAAAGTACATGAGAAATCTCTTCCAACCAGTTCTTGTTGTCTTTGCCCAGTCTTGCTTTTATTCCTTCCCCCAAACTCCTGTTTGCTCTTTCTACCTGTCCGTTCGTCTGAGGATGTTTTACGGAAGCAAAATGCTGTTGAATGCATAATTTTTCACACCAATCTCTGAAGGGGTTTTCTTGAAATTGTTTCCCATTGTCGGATATAATTTCTCCTGGAAGACCAAATCTGCACACTATATTTTCCCATACGAATTTTTTTTACTTGGTTTCCTGTGATAGTTGCTACTGATTTTGCTTCAATCCACTTAGTAAAGTAGTCCATGGCTACTATTAGAAATTTGACTTTGTCGGGTCCTTCCGAGAAAGGTCCAGCTATGTCTATACCCCATTTGTAGAATGGCCACGGAGATGTGATTATGTTCAATCTTTCCTGCGGATTTTCTAGGATGGGCTTTGTGCACTTGGCATTCCCCTGACATGCTTTTCAAAGCGCCTTACGTCCTTGTGCATGTCGACCAGTATAACGTCCTTAGAGCTTTGCAACGAAGGATATGTTGCCCCGCAAGCATGCTAATGAGCTTCGTTGTATTTCCCGCAAGACGTAGTTTGCTTGTGAGGGTCCTACGCATCGAAGCCATGGGCCCATGAAAGATTTTTTGTACAGGGTTTCGTTGATGATGGCTAAACGTTGTGACTTCCGCTTGATCGATCTTGCCTTCTTCTGTTCCGCTGGTAAGGTCTCGTTATTGAGGTATTCATGGATCGGTGTCATCCAGGAATCCCCTTCTTCTTCTACTACGGCGAGCACTTCGATTTTGTTCACGGATTTTCCTTTCAACTCTTCTACTAGCACCTGTTTGCTGAGATACGCGAAGCTGGTAGATGCCATTTTAATTAGTGCATCCGCCTTTTTGTTCTCCTTTCTCGGAACTTGGTTTATTGAGAACTCCCAGAAAGCTTTAGCCAATGTTTTTACCTTTTCTAAGTAGTTGACCATATCCCTGTCTCTTTTCGCGATGCTAGGGTCCCATGTACGTGGTTTGCGACCAGTTTTGAATCTACATTGACCTGGAGTTTTGGACACCATTTTTTCAGCGATCCGCAATCCTCGAAATCAGAGCCTCGTATTCTGCCTTATATTGTTGCCTTAACTTGGAATCGCAGCTTACGTGACTCTGTCCCTTCCGAGATTTCGTGAGTATTACTCCCGCCTCCGTCCTTCAACCCAAGACCGAACCGTCCGTGAACAGGGTCCATTATGCCGGGAGCGGTTCTTCCTCCTTTGCGGAAGCGTCCGGGTCTTCTTCTTCTGGTCTTTCCATGATAAAATCGGCTAGCACTGCCTTTAACAGATAGCCTTAGCCTATAATGTATGCAAATTCTCCTAACTGTATGCTCCACTTTTTGCATCTACCCGCAGCTTATGGTTTCGACAGTATGTTTTTGATTGGTTGTCCGCTATTACTACGATTTGGGTGGCTTGGAAGTATCTTCTAGCCTTTTGCCTTGCAAGTACTAGTGCTAGCACTACATTTTTCCATGGAAGTGTAGTTTACTTCTGGACCCTTAGCGCTCCCGGCTGACAAAGTATATTGGCATTTGTTGGCTCTCTTTCCGTTCATCTACGGCACGGCACCACTAACCGCTTCCTTAGATGCTGCTAGATAGATAATAAGTTCCTCCTTTTCTTCAGGCGCGATGAGCATGGGTAGTTTTGCTATGAGCTCCTTCATTTGCTTGAATGCGGACTCCGCTTCTTCTGTCCATAGGAAGTCACTTTTCTTTGTGCATTTCTTCAGCGTTTTGAAGAATGGTAACGATTTTTCTGCGGATTTTGCTAAAAACCTGTTTAGGCTTGCTAGCTTCCCGTTTAATTTCTGCACATCTTTTAGGCATTTTGGTGATTGGAGGCTTAGCACAGCGTCTACTTTGTCAGGGCATATCTTAATGCCCTTAGTGTTGACTTGGTATCCTAGGAACATTCCTTCTTCAACTCCAAAAGTGCACTTCTTTGGGTTCAATTTCATATTGATTTTCCTGAGGGTTCTGAATGTCTCTTCTATGTCGCGGACGACTTCATCCTCCGTGTGGCTTTTAATGACCAAGTCATCCACATATACTTCAAGGTTTCTACCAATTTGTCCGTGGAATGCCCTGTCCACTAGTCGCTGGTAGGTTGCTCCAGCGTTTCTTAAACCGAAAGGCATTTTCGTGTAACAAAAAATGCCTTGGTTTGTGATGAACGCGGTTTTTTCTTCGTCTTCCTCTGCCATTTGTATTTGGTGATACCCCTTGTACGCGTCCAGAAAGCATTTGAAGGGGAATCCGCATAGGGATTCGACCTTCCAGTCTATTTCCGGCAGGGGGTATCCGTCCTTGGGGCATGCTTTATTGAGGTCCTTAAAGTCAACACACATTCTCCAACTGTCATCATGTTTCTTTACCATCACCGGGTTGGAGAGCCAATCGTGGTAGTGAACTTCCCTCATGATTCCAGCGGTCACAAGTTTACTGACCTCCTCATTAATTGCTATATTTCTTTCTGCCGCTTGACCTCTTTTCTTCTGCCTGATTGGTTGGCAACCTTCTCGTACATTTAACCTATGTTCCGCTACGTGCCTTGGGACGCCCGTCATATCTTTGGGGGTCCAAGCGAATACATCCACATTACGCTGGAGTAGGTCACACAGTTTGGCTCGGGCTCTTTCCGTGAGATTAGAGCCAATCATCACTGTCTGCTCTGTGTGTTCCGGATTGATTGCCACTTTAATCCTTTCTTCTTTTACTTTGTTCACCGGAGGGAGTTGGTCTTCTGGTCCGGAGACCGTCGCACATTCAATGGGAATGATTTTACTACTCCTTAGCGTAAGTGTTCCTCCCATAACCGGGAACTTTATCATTTCGTGCATTGTTGATGGGACTGCTTTCATTTTTCGCAACCCTGGCCTTTCAATGATTCCGTTATACGGAGACGTGGATCTCACCACCATAAAGTCCATCCATGCTGATGTTGAATGTTCGTCATCCTCAACTTTCACCAAAAGTGTTATTTTTCCTAATGGCCATTTTATTTCACCGCTGAATCCTACTAGCGAAGTTGCGGCCGTGACCATTTGATTTCTTATTTCCGGACGGAGTTGATTAAAGCCGTGCTCATAGAGTATCTCAGACGATGATCCTCCGTCAACACACATGCGGTGCACTTGGTGACCTCCAATCTCTGCTTTTGTTATCAGGGGGCCTTCTGCTCCTTCATCGTCCCCCAGAGACGGGAATGATATTTCGAGGTCGGGTGAGAAACTTTGAGTTATCTTCTGCCTTACTGCCTTTTGCCACGGCTGAATCATTAAGATTGCCTGAGGTTTTTCTTTTCCGTGTGGCTCTCCTTTCTTTTTCTGCAGGTCTTTCCTGCTGTTTTGTTTTAACTCCTTGATTAAATGTGACAGCTTCCCGGCTTTTAGCATGTCCTCAATTTGCTTCCTTAGATGGTTGCATTCATCTGTGTTGTGCCCTACTTCTCTGTGGAATTGGTAAAACTTGTTTGCATTCCGTTTTTCAACCGGAGTTGTCATCGGAGGTGGGGTTTTGAATTTTCTTTTTTCTAAGGCCAAAATCTCCCTCGGGGTTTTTGTAAGGAATGTGAATCTGTCCGGCCTCTTTTCTTGCTTACGTTGGATGTGGAAGCTTCCTCCTTTTTTAGAAATTTTGTCTGTGACTTCCTTCCTGGTGTTTCCATGTCGGGAGGGTTTTCTTCCTTTCTTGATTTAAAGCAGCCTCCTGCCTTTGAAGGAAATATGTGGCCACTTGCATCATTTCATCTACTATTTTTGGAATTTTCTCGTGGAATCTTTTGATAAGCTCAGAATTGGTAATTCCGTGCACGAATCCGGAGATTCTCATGCATTCCGGCGCACCCTTGACGTTTCCGCTTTCTGACTTGTATCTTTGTATGAAGTCTTCTGTAGATCCCCTATCTCTTTGCTTGATGTTATGGAGTACTATAGGGTCTCTGATGCATTTTTCTGTTGGAGGTAAATTTTCAAGAATGCTTCCCTCAGGTCATCGTGACTGTCTATAGACTCTGGAGGAAGATCATCAAACCATACCCGAGCGTTCCCAGTAAGTGTGAAGTTAAACATATGACACCATGTTGGCATGACCCATCTTTCAGTCTTTGCCGCGGCCTGGAAGATTCTTAAGTGATCTTCCGGATCTCCACTTCCGTCATATGTTTTTATACGACTAGGCATTCGGGTTTTTAGGAAGTTGAAATGGCGAATCCGAGACGTGAACGGATCAGTCTCGGCACATACCCAGGGCTTAGAGAGGTCGTCATCTTCAATACTGGGCTTTTGCTTTTGTGATTTAGACTTCCAGTGTCCCCCTCCACTGTCTTCGCTTTCAGAATGCTTTTCCGTATACCTTGAGTTTTCCTGACGGCTGTCGGAGTATGCGGACACACTCCGTCCTCTGCTTCCAAGTCTTTCGAAGACGTTACTTTCTCTTCTTGCCTTGTTCTTTTGATTATGCCGTGGTGACCTTGATCTTTCGCGTTTCAGCCTTGTGAAGACGCTAGAACTCTGGCGTGGGCTATGGGATCGTCTGTGTCTTCTAGGTGACCTTGTCCTTGATTCAGAGTATGCTGACTCTTGCGTCTTAGTGGTTCTCTTCCGAACGTCACCAAAATCTAGTCGCGCTTTTACTTCTTCTAGTTTTTCTTTCTTCCTTCGCTCATCCTCATATTTGTCTGCCATGATTGGCAGTAACTTCTCATAGTGCTTTTCGCAGAACTCCTCAAGGTCTACAGCGGATGTAGTCCTCGCGGAACCCTGAGGGGTTTGTTTGTCTTTCCCTACCGTGTTCCGAACATCGGATATGGGATGGCTAGGGGTAGGTTTTGCATTGCTCGTGGTGAGTATTTTCAAGGAACGCAGTTATATCGGTCCCACAGATGGCGCCAACTTGTTAGTACAATTTATGTTACAGGTTTAAATTGGATTTGGAACGCTTGTTGGGCCGGGCCAACAAGCTGCTGATGGATTGGATCTTGTACTAAATCAAGTGATCTGGATGATTGCTGGTATGTGCTTAATTACACATACCATTTTCTATCAAAAACGGACTTAAATGACTAAAAACGTACCAAAAATACATTGTATTTGTATGTTTTGCATTTGTATTGTGCAGGAAACGGATATCAAACAAAAGGACAAGAAGAAAGCCAAAAACAACCAAACCAAGCACGGGATGGAAAAGACAAAGTCAAATCGAAGCCAAAGTCAGTCAAAGTTAATCCCGTCAAAGTCAAAAGATAGCCAAGTGGAGGAAATACAACTTGAGGGACTAAAATTGCCAAACTTCAAGTTGTATCACAAGGGCTGAAATTGCATACCGGGTGAAGTATAACTTTAGGGGCCAGTTCTGCCAAACCCCTAAAGTTGTATCATAAAAGGGCGAATTTCACAATGAAGTTATAAGAGATGAGGGGCCAAAGCTGCCAACTTGCCCAAAGCCATTTTTCCCGCCCAAACAAAACCCCAGATACAACTCACGGGTGTCCTCACCTTCTCTTACCCTGCAACCCTTCAACACCCTGGATAAAACACTTCCCCCTCCTCCACTATCACCACCTCCCCATATATAATTGCCAAGTTGGCAATCCCACCCATTTCCAAGTGATTTCGATGGCTGTGATTGACTCAAAAAGAAGCACAAGAAGATTGAATGGCTAAGATTACTTTTATCAAGTCCCTCACACAACTAAAACACCATGGAAGTCTCTCACAAAGAAAACACAAGCTGCATGTCCAAGAAGAAAAGACTTCGGCTATAAATAGAGCCTTTTGTAAGCCTTGAAGGCATCCTAGATAATCTTAGATAACTTAGCTTAATTTTACTTTCATTGTCATTTTATTTAAAGTTATTTCAGCTTTTACTTTCAGCTTTGTAATCAATTTCAAGTTTAATGAGAATTTGAGGTATTTAAAGTTAAAACTCCAAACTTTTTCCAAGTCTTAAACTTATTTAATTGTGTTTAAATGTGTTAGTAAGCTCTCACTTAAAGCTTATTAATAAGCTGTTTTTGTTAATCAACCTAAACAAGTTTAGTAGTAACAAGAAAAGTCACAGAAAATTCCACACTCAAATATACCACAGCTTATGGATGATAAGCCAGTTCTGGATGGGCTTATGGACTCTCACTAGCTTGTTTTATACAAGCTAGAGCTTGTAGACTCTTTGTTTAACCCTGTTTTGAGCAAGGGAGTTGTAAGTTTTTATTTTCCTTATTTTGCTTATTTACTGTTGGACTGATTCAGCTTATTTGTTGCTTATATTTGTTTATTTATGCTTAATCATGATGTTTAGTGCTTATCTTGCTTAGTTGTTAGTTTAAAAATAGTTTGTGTCACTTACTCAGTTAGTACTGGTAGTATGCTAGATGATACTGTTGGACTGATTCAGCTTATTTAAGTGCTTATCAGTGATTGAAGTCTGCTTATAAGTGTCTTATTTTGTTATTTGATAATCTGTTTAGCACCAAATCAGCTTAAAACAAAAAGAAAAATGATTTTTGAAAACTCTAAGGGATGTTTGGAACAAGCAGTACTAACCCATAGTTAGTACTGCTGGTTCTATTTTGGGAATTTTAAAGCTAGCAGTACTAACTCCAAGTTAGTACTGGTAGTTAAAACTGTTAGTACTGTTAGTTCATTTTAGCTTATCAGCTTATTGTTTCTGCTTATTTAAGATTTGCTTAGTTTTTTTTAGAGTAGATTAAGCCATTTCGTTTACTGTCTTTAGTAGAACTTACTTTAGCTTATTTGCCTTTTCAAAGCAATTTTAATAGCGTATCAGTTTGTAGCTTTTTAGCTTATTTGTCACTTTAGTTTATTCTAGTTGCTTTTTCTTATGCCTGAGTGCTTATTAGGGTTAGTTAAATATCTGTTTTAGCTTATTTGCTTATTTCCTGTTTCGTTTTGTTTTGTAAAGCTAGTAGTACTAATTTTAAAGCTAGCAGTACTAACTCCAAGTTAGTACTGGTAGTCAAAATTGTTAGCAGTACTAAGTTCAAGTTAGTACTGGTAGTCAAATTGTTAGTACTGCTGAGTTTCTCTTGCTTAATTTAGCTTAATTGTTTGTTGAATTTGCTTATTTAGAGTTAGTCTAGCTTAT
>BQNB010157756.1:3299-15112 GCA_026074375.1 Tanacetum coccineum
GATCCCATTATTAATCACCTAAGGTAGATTATAATCAACAAAATGATGCTTTATGCGGGCACGTTAATTGTGACAGGATTGTTCGTGTCTAGGTCTTAGGATGAAGTCCCACCTAAGTCTTAAGAATTATATGCCACTTCGAGATAAGACTATCATTGCACTAATAAACAAACCCGCATTTTATTGAATTATTCATGGTTGATATGTTTTCTTTATATTAGTATTTGACCGCTTCTCTATCATTTGTTAATTATTTTATGTGTATTTATTGTTTTACTTGTCATTAAAACCTTAGCTTAGATACCCAAACTTGTGTCAGTCTCTCAGGCTGAACACCCTTTATGATTAGCTTAGGTTTTGCATAAATTAGATAACTAAAATACTGATAAATTAGATATTAATGCTCTCGCTCTTAGTGATCGACACCCTACTTACCAACAAAGCTACATCTTGACCGGGTACACTGCCCGTTAGAGTGTTATTTTTAGGTATAGTCGGCATAAAATAAATAGTAAAACTTGATAACTAAAATAACACCTACACGATGACACATCAAGTTTTTAGCGCCGCTGCCAGGGAATGAAGCTGTTTAATTTTTATTTATTGGTGTTTTAGTTTAGTTTAAATTGCATAATTATGTGCTTGTTTGTGTGTTTAATTTCTTGCATTGTATCTTTTGTATATTGTGTGTTTGTGTGCATTGTTACAGCCTGCTGTAACATTCTGAGTCGAATACTCAGTACGGCGTATTCATCTTCTTGGATACGACGTATAAATTTTTTCTAAACCAATACAACATATTCGACTCTATCATTAATACGGCGTATTCAGTTTACTAAATACGGCGTATTAGGCTATTTGACCATTTTCTTTCCTAGCTATTTTATTACAGGTTAAAAATAGACAACCCCAATATCACTATGGAGGAATACATCAGACTTCAAGAGGAGAAAGCTCTAAGTCAGGGTGAGACGTTTAATTGGCAAACTGCCATGTACGGTAAGATGGAATATTGTGAAGATGAGGACGACTGCTTTACAAACTTCGAAACCAAATTTCCAGCCATAGTCCTTGATAATACATTAACATCCAATGCAACAATCTCATGTGGACCCACGGTAAGCCCTCTTAACGACAATGAAATTGACTTTAGAATATCGTTTGACGAATCCGACGATGAAGATTACACGGTAGTTTATGACAAAAATTCATTTTCCTATAAAATAATTTCTGTTAACAATTTGAAAACAGATTCTGAAAATGATAATGATAAAGTTAATATGCCTTCATTTCCATCACCCGAGCCTGAGGTCAGTTATTTTAATGATTTATACTTCTTTAAAGATTTTGAGAATGAATTTCCATCCATTGTTTACAATGATGCTCTAATGTGGTATATCCTATATCATAACATGGGGTCGATTCTTGGATCTGGCTAGTTTCTAGAGAGAGAAACACTAGAGAGAATATTATTGTCTGAATATGATGAAGAGGAACAAAACGTTTTATACTTTAATGATTTATTTCCTTTTAACATAATTTATCCTGATGATTTAAAATCGGATACGGACAACAATAATAAAATTGATATTGAGTGACCTTCAGGGGATATGTCTGTCACACCAATACCTGATGTAATAAATGTCAATGCACAAGGGTCAAATAAGCTTTCAAAAACAAGTCATGATACATCTAATAAATTTTTCAAAACTAAAACTTTTATCAAGAAGCTAAATGTTAAAACAAATGGGCTTGTAATTATCATATTACTGATGCTTTTTAAAGAATTTGTATGTGCCATTTGGCATCCCGTTCGACCCCAAATTGTTTTATAAGGATGGGATTAAATTGGGGCAAGTCTAACTTAAAGACTTTTTTGTAAATAAAAGTGATTGCCGGGAGACAACCCGGAATGAAATTTTCAATTTTGTTATCGAGTCTGTCTTCCCAGACTGTCTATACGGCGTATCCAAACCCCATGGATACGGCATATTGACTATCTGGACATTATCTAGTCTTTACTTTTCTGTTATCTAAACTTTATTGTCAGTTCAGTTGATACGGCGTATTCGATAAACGAATATAGCGTATTCGAATTCAACAGGAATCAATAAGGTGTATCATGGGGTATGGATACGGCGTATCGACTTCCTGTATAGTTTTTAGGTTTTTATTTCGAGTCTAACTAATAAATACACGGAGATGGAGTTGCACTTGTTTTCTTATGCTTAATACAGGACCTTCTGAACGGAAACGACAACGTTCGTGGAGTATTTATAAATCTTTAAATCTCGAAGTGTTGGAGTCTTGAAACCTCAAGACGGTTGTTCAACACATTCTTGCTCATGTACTCAAAATGGAGAATCATCACGAGCAAAACATCAGGGAGTTTTCCGTTCTAATTCTATTTCCTTTATTATTTAATTGTTTTATCTATACAGCGAGGACGTTGTATAACTTAAGTGGGGGATGGAGAATTAGAATGTACTTGTCCTCTTTTTTATAAAATAACATGCAAATTGCTTAAAAACGGCCAAATTAAAAAAAAAAATTAGCATGACTTTTGTAAAATTTACTAGTTACATTACCTAGCGCACTATAACCCTTAATGTCTATTTGTGAGAATTAAGCCTATCCGTTTCCAATTGCTTACTTAAAAATCCACAAAAATATGAGTGTGCCAGTGATGTAGTGGACTTTAGAACTTGGCATGGTTTATCACTCGAGACCGAAATGATAGTTACTATGGATTAAGAGGAGGAACATTTTCAACTGATAACATTCCTAGGATTAAACCAAATACTACATGTCGTAAAATTACTAACTATCCTGTTAGTTAAATCCCTGTAAACCCTTGAATTTACTCTCATATTTAGAGTAAAATCCCCTAGAACAACCCATGTTGAGCCTTCTTTCTTTTTCTACACCATATTATATGTTTCTGTTACACAATTGCCAACCTTAGCCTACCGATGTAGATTAAGCCTATTTAATCGGATGTTTAGCTAGTTGCTTTCGGTAAAGTTTTATATTTCCTGTGTCAACGATGAAATTTTCTATCTCTTAATGGTGACGGAAATTGAGCCAACAATGCAATGGGGAAAATTTGTGGCTACGTTAGTTTCGCCTACTTTTCGCGAATTAAGGAATCCATGTCCGTAAGAAGCAATGTTACAAGTAAAAGATTATCCGGACGAATTATGAAAGTGAAGACGGTGGAATTAAACCGAGATGTATTGTTGAAAAAAATAAGGAAGAAACATAGTCGTTTCAAAAGAAGTTTATACCGAAGGAATCACTTGGAAGGATCGATTATTCGTTGATATGTTACAAAAATCAACGATGTAAAGTCTTATAAAAAGTTGCTGAACACCACGTTATTATGTAAAAGATAATGTAAGAGCGAGAGATTAAGTGGAAGTTTGCCCGGTTATAGAACGCCAACATATAGTTATCTTTAGTCATTTCCTATTGATCAAGCGTCTAGTTCTATATGTTATGAATTCTTTTTATGGAATGGTCGGGGGGAAAGTTACGTACAACCGTACCCTTAATTGTGTTGCTTAATCTAATTGTTTTCGTAAATTTTATTTAAACCCATTTTTACTCCATTTCCTAGTCACCGAACCTTAGTGTCTACTCGAACGAGGACTTGTTCGAGCATGCATGTCTATTTCGTCATTACGGCCATGTATGCATGTCTTAGCTGCCTTGTTGGATGACGACTTTCGGTGAAAGTTAGAAGTTTCCTACCCTATATCATTCTTCATCCTAACCGCTGGTTAAACACAAACAGGGATGTGATCAGATTGTATATGTCTATTCTGTCGTTACGGCCGTGTATGTACGGTACAGCTGCCTTATTGGTGTGGTACTTATGGTGAATATACTGTTGACAATGATCACCCTAAGCCTTTTTAACCCAATTTAGCTTTTGACTTGTTTCTCCTTAGCTTTAGCGGTGGAGATGTGTATCCTTGCCAAGCCTCTGATACGAATCTAATCACAACAGAACTGTTGGTTTGTCACCTGATGTGGTTCTTGATTGTTTTATAGTGGGTCTTAAAGCAGAAATTCAAAGAGAACTAGCTTTTCTTAAACCTCCAACCTTGGATACAGCGGTAGGATTGGCAAAGTTGATTGAGGATAAGATTAAGGCAGAACATATTGCAAATGCTAAAACACTTGCTACTTTTTCACAAAATTAATCAAGCACCCACTCTGCACCTCCTATATTCCCTACACCTCCCAACTTCCCTCAGCAACCCATTAAACGACTAACACAAAATAAACTTTGAAAAATAAAAAAGAAAGGTTTGTGCTTCAATTGTGATGAATTATATCGAGTGGGAAAACAAGATGTAAGCACCCCATATTCTAACCCCTCGTCATACCAAACAAGTGGAGATCTACCCCTTTTTCTAATGGAAAATTTTATAAAACCGGGGCGATCCGCCACATTTACCTCTATCTTTGTTAACCCGCTCACCTCGTCGTCCAGTAGCTATACCTTCATTTAAAGGCCCAATACCACGTGACTCTTCCAATGGCACATCTTCTGAACCAATTTTATTCCATATTTCTTATGTTGCTTATTCAGGTTCGAGAAACATGAAAACACTTTGCATCACTGGAAGTTTAAATGGTCTTCAAGTAACGGTACTCATTGATTCTGGAAGTACGCATAATGTTATGCAACCTTGAATTGCCGAGTTTCTCGAATTATCAGTACTTGCTACACCTGCATTCCTAGTTATGGTAGGCAATGGAGCTAAGATTGAATGTTAGGGTAGGTGTTCTGATCTCTCACTGGTCCTCCAATCGCATACTTTGGTTGTTTCATGTTACATTTTACCAATACAAGGAGCATATTTAGTTTTAGGAATCAAGTGGCTTCACACTTTAAGACCGATAGTGGCTAACTTTTCAATCTTGTGTATGATGTTTCATCGCAAAAACAACTTATTATGCTAACCGATGATTCAGCAATGACCTCGTTGTCATTTTCTCAGTTTACTCGTTTAGTCTAAACAGGTTCTATTGCATCAATACACTCCATTACATGTTCCCCAACAACAATATCTGACACTCCAAATTTCTCCAAATTTCCTATAGATCTACAAAGTATTTTACAATCCTACTCTTCCATTTTTGACTCCCCTCACGGCCTCCCTCCTTCTCGTGCTCATGATCACCACATTCACCTTGACCTTACTTCTAAAATCTATTTTACAAAGACCATATTGATACCCTTCACTATCAAAAGGAAGTTATGCAACAATCAATTAGTGTCACAAAAAGGATCATTAGACCAAGCAATAGTACTTTTGCTTCACCAGTACTATTGGTTCAAAAAAAGACGGCACATGGCGGTTTTGTGTCGATTACATGGCATTAAATGCGATAACAATTCCAGACAAGTTTCCTATGCCTACAGTTGAAGAGTTATTGGACGAGCTTAACGGATCAGTTATGTTCTCAAAGCTCAACCTTCGGTCTGGATACCATCAAATTCGGTTAAATGAAAAGGATGTCCATAAAACAGCTTTTCGAACATTTGATAGGCATTTTAAATTTTTAGTTATGCCATTCGGGCTAATGAATGCGACATCTTCGTTCCAAGCACCAATGAATGACTTATTTTGTGACTTGCAATTCATGCTAGTTTTTATGGATGACATTTTGAATTTCAATAATAGTTGGGAACGACATTTACATGATTTAAATATTGTTATGGAAAGACTGTTGCACAACAAGTTTTATGTGAAGCTATCAAAGTGTGTTTTTGGTGTTTCAGAAGTTACTTATCTAGGCCACATCATCTCAGCTAGAGGAGTTTAGGTTGAACCCGAAAAGATATCGTCATAAGCCGAAGTGGGTCCAATAACCTTCTTGATCCGTTAGAAACGAGAAAATGACTCGGTCACGATCATAAAAATAAGTACTCGTTAGGTCTTAGACAATATTTGGAACCTTAGTAAGGTAGATGGGCTAAATCCCATAGAAAGCCCAATGTGGCCTAAGTGAGTCGCAGCTCAAGGTTGTATAAATACCCTCTCCATAGCTTGGAGAGGGTGTTGGTTGGTTCATTTCTCACACACTTAATATAATATTTCTCTCTACTTTCTCTCACTAGAGATAACCTTCCTTCCACTTTCTCTCTTTAGTTCTTGTCTTGTGTTTGGTATAGAGATTAGATAAAATATGATTTCTTCAATTGGTATCAAGAGCCTTGGGGTGTTTTAGTAGGATTCGTGTGCGTTTTTTCTTTTATGTCGTGGTTAACTAACACAAAACAATAAGTCTTCACTTTTTGTGTGTTTAAAACCATACATTATAACATTTTATGCTATTACTATCGTTCGAGGAGAAAGTGGAACATAAAGTTAATTCTTAGGTTTATTCTATTTGAATCACGAAAATCAAGCAAAAACAACAAAAATTTGTTCTTTTTGAGCTTTTTTTGTTCGAACTAGTTTTTGTACCAAAATCTTGATTTTAAATTTTTTGTGTTAAAAACTATAAATTTTATGTTTTTAAGGTTCTAATAGGCTTAGGATAGTAAGTTGTACAAGAAAAATAAAGGTAAAACGTCAAAAAGTGTGTCTTTAAGTGTTTTGAAAAAAGTGGGTTTCGAAGTGATTTTCACTAGGCGATTTATACCAGGTCTTAAGCTTAGGCAATTTATACCGTTTTAAGTCTAGGCGATTTATACATTTTAAGTCTAGGAGATTTATACGTTTAAGCTAGGTGATTTATACTAGTTTCAGCTTAGGCGATTTATACGCAAGGAGTTTTCAGGTGATTTATACACTTCACTTGGGCAAAACATACTGTGTACCTTAGGCGATTCATACTTCGTATATAGGGCTATTATCACTGTGCTAGGCGATTTTAACATCTGTTTTTGGTCTAGGTGATTTATACGTGGGAAACTTCAGGCGATTTATACCACTTTCATTTGGCGATTTATACACTTCTCTTAGGCTATTTATACAGTTTCTCTTGGGCGATTTATACACTGCATTTGGGCGATTTATACATTGTCTTTGGGATATTTATACACTGCTTTTGCCTAGGCTATTTATACATCTCTTCTAGGTGATTTATACGGTTTTTCTGTGATTTGTAAAATCTCGTGAAATATTCATTTATCTTCTCGGTTTTATCAAGAATTGTAAAATCCCGTGTAATTCCATTACTTCATCACTTCAAGAACATCACTTTAACACAAATTCCTCTAATCACTAAATGATCAAATGTTATCGTTTCTCATTTTAACAAACAATTCAACATGACAACCTTAAATGAATTCATGATTGTTGGCGATGCTGACAACCATCCTCCTATGCATGACAAAGCCTAGTCAATGAGTCTTGGAAAATCGTATGGAACTCTACATTCAAGGTAAGGATCATGGATGGATAATACTTAACTCAGTTGAAAACAGTCCTCTTATCTAGCCTACTGTTGAACAAGAGGACGACACTATTAGGCTTAAGACTTATGAAGAATTATCCGATAAACAAAAGCTTCAAGCTGATTGTGATCTCAAGGCTACCAACATTGTTCTTAAAGGTCTTCCACCAGATGTTTACTCTCTCTTCAATCATCACAAAGTTGCCAAATCCATAGGGCATAGAGTTAAGCTACTTATGCAGAGGCACAGCATTGATCAAAACAAGACGTACTTGTAAGTGTGTATATGACGAGTTATGATAAGTCTCTCATGTAAAAATGGTGAAAACACTGCATGCACATATTATTTGAGGTTTGCTCAACTTATCACTGACATTAAATATCATTCAAATGACAATGCAACCTGTTCAAGTGAATACTAAGTTTCTGAACAGTCTTCCACCAGAGTGGGGTAAATTTGTTACTGATGTTAAGTTAGCTAGAGATTTGCATACGTCGAACTATGATCAACTTTTATGCCTATCTTTAACAAAACAAGGCACATTGCTAATGAAGCTCGCCTAATGCTTGAAAGATTTCATATCCACTTGCTTTAGTTGGCCAACTGATCATCAACCAATTCACACTTATAACCTATCATTCTCACCACTTTTAACTAAAAGGCGCACATTTTGGAGCTTAAACGAAGAAATCAAAAATCTGTTGTTCTGACATCGAATACGCTGTATCCATCAAGAAAGATACGGCGTAACTGCGCCTGAACTTCACAAGCAACCATGAAGATATAAAGACCAATACGCCATATCCATGAAGACTTATACGCCGTATCTACTGGCGGTTAATGAAAGATTCTAGAAGAGATTTATTATGGTCCCCACTCCAAGAGAACTCAAATACGCCGTATGAACTCCTTTAATACGGCATATCGACTTAATTCCAGAGGGTATAAATACAGACCCTAAATATGAATTTTAGGTGTGCAATTTTTATACCGAAGACTGAGTGAAAGGAAGTAACCACCATATTCAATTTTTAGAAGAGAAGAGGAGTAACGAAGGTCTTGCAACGCTATCCAATCCATATGAAACCCTTATAAATTCTTATACTCTAAATACGATTTTGGTTTTTGGTATCATTCGTTAACTCGGTGAGGTTACGTTAATCGTTCGTCTATGACATTTGTATTCGTTACAACAGCTATTGGCTAATACCTTTAGGTATTAGCCATGTTTATGATAATTTAACGTTTGGTTTATGTTTACCTTGATTGCATCATAGAAGTTATGTGTTGCTTTATGTTTATCAATTTATACTCATTCATGTGCTTAAGTATGCGACCTATCATTAAACTGGGTCTCGAAAGAGAACCAAGTGGACTAGATACCGGGATAGCTCTCCATATTGCAATTTATATATCTAGAGTAATAGGATCACAAATATTGACATGTCTTTGCCTTTGGTTTAGTGAACAAGTTGGACTAGAAGGTGACCTAGGATCAACAAATAACGTTTTGATTCCTTGGGTTGGGGTTTAGAGCTTAAAATTTTCTATACACCTTTTTCCAAAATGATTCTGCTCATAATTTTCTGATTGTTTTCAGTAGCTAAGATGAAGGTATTTAAGAAAGAAACCAAAGTTCTATGGATGTTTGAGATCGAGGATGACTTGTTCACTTGTGATACACCTCTTGGGATGACTTTTAATGAATTAAACCGATTAAGTGGAATGAATGATGATTTGTTTACTTAAGAAGTGAGAATTCCTAAGCTTCCCTATCCTCACATATTAAACAACAATGTGATGACCTTGAATACTGTAATGATCTTGATATTTATGAACCACGAATATGCTATGATGAGAATGAAGGGATCTATTTTGAGGCTGTAATTTTTGTTAACAAGAGGTTGGTAAGGCTCATGGACCTGACTATCAAGCAATGGTTAGATTTGATGTACGGTGACCATAAGATAGTTGATAAGAAGATTAAGGAAGAAGTGATTTCTAAATGGTTGATCTGAAGTTACAAGAAATAGTTTAATGAATTATGGAGATAAAGAAACAATAGATGACACATGGAATTGATGTTGATATCAAATACGACCCATTCGATGTTGATTTTACTGAATGGATATCTTTGAAGTTTAGTAACCATTCGACTATGAATTGGTACATGAAGAATGCATTATGGATGTATTAGATTAGAGGGGATGATGATGAGGTACTTACTGACAAGGAGCTTTCTGATCTTGAAGAAACACACGTGAATGAAGATGATGATGTTGCTGAAATCTTTAGGATCGAAACTAACATATTCAAATTTAAAACACCTCTATGCAAGGCATTCAATTAGTTTAATTATCTTCTTAAGATCGATATGGATTTGCTTACTCATGATATTCCTGAATTTAAAACATACGATGAATAAAAAAACGCATTGATCTGCGAATGGGATAAAGACGTACCATGGATTCCTGAAGAACCATGGCCAAAAAATGGGGTACCTTATGAAGTGATTGACCACTTTTGCGTGCTATTTCGTGAGGATGATGAATTAAAGGATGAAGTCCTAATGAAAAAGGCCAAATTTGAAGAATCTCGAGACCCTGGTTCGTTTAATATCGAGTGGGAGGATTTTGAGCATGCTAATCAAATAGGATCTAATGCTAACTATAATCCTTATCTTGATATTTCTTGAATATTTAATAGTCGTGTAGGAATGAGCAATGAAAAGGCAATCAAAGATGAAAGGGAACCAATGGACGAATATGGCATCGGCAACCTAGATGACCACTTAGTCTCAAAAATACACGTGACTATACTAATGTGGAAGAGGATCAATAAAAAGAAAGAGGATGCAGATTGCTAAGGAATCCTTATGATATTCTGCTAACATGCAAATTTGAAAGGTTTGAGGTGATCAAGTACTCATTTAGACTAGCATAAGAGTTTGTTGTTATCAAATAATATGGGTACGATGATTGGATAAGAACTGAAGATGATGCGTGTCACGTCTACCAAGTTTCCTTACCAAAATAGATGAAGGGTGGTTCGTGAAAAGGGCGGAATGAAAAAGCTAAAGACAAGTATAACTTAAAGACTTTGCTGTAAACAAAAGTACTTGCCGGGAGACAACCCGGGCTGTATTTTAAGTTTTTATCGAGTCTGTCTTCCCAGACTGCCGATATGGCGTATCCAACCTCAATGGATACAGCATATCGACTTCTTGGATGTTATCTAGTCATTAAATTTATGCACTTTTTAAACTTTATTGTCAGTTCAGTCTATACGGCATATTAATTAAATGAATAAAGCGTATTAGACGACTGGCGCATATTCAGATACTTTTTACAGGTCTCAATACATCGTATCCTGGTTTACGGATATGGCGTATCGACTTCCTATACCGTTTTTAGTTTTTATTTTTGATTTCTAACCAACGAATACCGGAGATATAATTGCTTATAAACGCAACATGGAGGATCATACCGATCAAATCCCAAGGGAGTTTCTCGTTCTAATTCTTTAAATTTACTGTTTTTAATGTTATATTTATACAATGAGGTCGTTGTATATTTCAAGTGGGGAGGAGAAGAATTAGAATGCGTACTTGTCCATATTTTTACATCAATATACCTAATTTATATCAAAATAAAAAATAGCATACTTTTGGGAAATTATTAGTTGCATGACCCCGCACACATAACCCATGTTAGATATTGTGAGAATTTAGCCTTATCCATTTCTAAATGTTTACCCAACTTCCACAAATATATGAGTGTGGCGGTGATGACATCAAATAACGTTACTTTTATAGCATCATTTATCCCGTGTAATTAACCCATTTTATATAATTATTGCAAAGAATTGTTACTTAATCATTTGTATTTGAGAATTGCAGTAATTATGGAGTACTTGGTGAAAGTTAACTAAAAGGCACACATTCTGGAGCTTAAACGAAGATATTTGAAGATTACTGTTCTGACAACCAATACGCCATATCCATCAAGGAAGATATGATGTATCTGTGCCTACACTTCACTAAAAACCATGAAGGAAACAACAACCAATACGCCGTATCCAGGAAGACCAATACGCTGTATTCAAGCCATATGGAAATAAAATATTCTGGAAGATATCGAATGTGGTCCCTACTCTAAGAAATCCCCAATACGCCGTATCAAAGACTCTCGATACGCCGTATCGACCTTTTTCCAGACCTTATAAATAGAAAACTTAAAAACAAGTTTTAAGGGTGCTAAATCATATTTTCGATACCTAAACCACAAAAGTTGATTTTCAGAGGAGAAGAAGAGCGTAAGAGGTCTTGCAACGTAATCAATTCCATAGAAAACAACATGTAATCTCCTATACTCTTGTAATCGTTCAGTTTTTG
>BQNB010157757.1:0-15112 GCA_026074375.1 Tanacetum coccineum
GGTACTATTCATTACAAAGTGCTTACAGAGGAGAGGTTTGCAAAGGCGTTTACCGTAGGAGCGGCTTTGATACTTCATAATGTTTCTGTCTTTTCTCTTAAGCAATCAACTCATCATTATCTTAACATTACAAAGAAAAATATGGTCAAAGTATTCCATAAGGATGGTGGGTCTACATAGTTTCTATGCTTTATTCTGAATGTTGCAAATAGTATTTATTGACTTTGTCATGTCTTACTAACTCAAATATCTTTCTTTGAATTGTTGTATAAGAAAACAAACACTATAAAAAACAAACAAAACTTACTGAACAAAAAACAACTTAGAAAACAAATACGAACATCATTCATCATCTGGATACACGTGTAACAAACAACAATCACTGTTAAATAGGGACCAAACGGGTAAACCCGTTTATAACATCAAGGACCAAGTGTGTATAAACTCTTATGATACTGGCATGCTTTTGCAACTAAATTATGACTTTAACTTATCGAAGTCACACGTGTAACAAACAACATTCACTATTATATAGGGACCAAACGGGCAAACCTGGTTTCCACATGAAGCTATGTATAACCTCTCATGCTACTTATATGGTTTTACAAACGGGCAAAACTGGTTTCCACATCACAGACCAACTGTGTATAACCTGTCATGATACATACTAGTTTTTACCAAAAATAAGTTAAATAGGTCACAAACAGCTTAAATCAGTCCTCAACAAGTGCAATTATCTATTTGCCACCTAAGTGTACTTTTTTGTTTGCCTCTAAAAGGACTTAGACAGTCGCCACAGATGTGGACTTTGATGTTTGCCACTTATGTGGACTTGAATTACAGACATACACTCTCCTGAAACAAATTAGTTTTTAGAATTACAGAAAAGACCATTCACTTGTGCCACCTGCTGCACTTGACTGTGTTGGTACACCATCACCCATTTCTCTTCCATTTGCATTCCTTGTTTTACTCACTGGCACTTGAGAACTGGTAGAAGGTTGCCTTGCAGGTTGAGTGGGAGTTCTTTTTTGTGGACTAATTCTTTCTGTTTGTACTATTCTCTTTGTCCATCTACTATGGGATGAACCTTGACTGGCAACACCTGCACCACCTTCACCACCACCAGCAGACAAACCTATAACAGCACCAGCACCTGATCTACCTAAACCATCTTGACCAACTACAGGTTCTATTTGTTGTGCTTGCCCAGATACACTACCACTGGCTTCTGCATTGTTGCCACCTACACCAAAAAAATTTCCTGGTAACCTGTTCGATGATGTTTACATCAAAGACACACTTATAGCTTAAAGCTAAAATAACTACCTGTTGTTGCCTTTCGACCTTGTCCTTTACATGTTGCCTTATTATGTCCAATGTTTCTGTATGATTGACATGTAATGGTTCTTCCTTTCCTGCCCAGTTTACCATCTTTCACAAATGGTTCATCCTTATGTTTTGACCTCTTTCTTTTCTTCTTTGGTCGGCCTACTTGGACATGATGCTTGGGTGGCAAAAGTGTTGTTGTACATGTGGACTTCTCCTAGTAGTTGGTCCTACAAATTGGTTGTATCTTGTGAGAGTATGTTTCCTTCCATGTACTCAATCAATAACAAGGATTTACCCAAGTTTCTGGGGGGGGTGTCGTCCGGTCATTCAGAGCCATATTCCAACAAGCTGCAACAACATGCTTACAAGGAATCCTTGTCAATTCTTATTTCCTACATGAACATGTCATACTCACTACATCCACAACACACTGATCACCAAGTAAACCTGAAACTTGATACTTATTTGCTCCATTCCATTGCACCTTCATCAAATGAGCTTCTTTCTTGATGGATTCCATGATTCTGGTTGTAGTAGGCGTCAAAGGACCAGTACATTTATCAATCACACCTTGTACATTCACAATTCTCTTCATGCAATACTCCTTTATGTACTCTAAAAGTGTAATCACTGGCTTGTCTTTACCTCAAACTATTTTACCATTAAAGACCTCACAGATGTTGTTGAGCAATAAATTAGATTTGGCTCTACCTACAAATCAAAAAATACAATATCATTTAATGCTATACAACTATACCTAATACTCATAAATATGAAAGCAGTAAAAAATGTGATGGCATTAAGAAAATTACACGGTTAGTCCCAGCATTTATGTGTTACCTAAAAAAATGAGTTCTAGCCCAATGTTCTGTTGGTATCTTGTTCAGCCATTCATGTGCCTTAGGATTCATCGTCTTAAGTTCCAACATATACTTTTCAAAATCCTTAACATTTATAGCAGATGCAGCTCTCCACAACAAATCCTTGTATGCTTTTCTACACCATCTCTGCTTCATGTTTTCATGTATGTGTCGCAAGCAATATTTGTGTTGTACACTTGGGTAAACAGTTTTAATGGCCAGAATAATACCATGCTTGAACCAATTCATTAATCAGTTACAAATTCATATAATTCAGTAATTCATATAATTCAGTAATTAAGAATTCTACTAGTCAAGCATAAAATTAACCTTTTGTCTATCACTAATGAATGTGAAATTTGAATTGGGATGCAGATCTATGTCATCACCCAAACACTGCAAGAACCAGCACCATGAACTCTTAGTTTCAGCTTCAACCAACGCATAGGCCAATGGGTAAATCCCATTGTTTGAATCCAGTCCAACCGCTACCAATACTTGGCTTGGAAATGGCCCCTTCATAAATGCACCATCTAAGCCTAACAGATCTCTTCTACAGGCTCTAAAACCCAATTTTACTGCCCCCAAACAAACGTATATTCTCTGAAACACCCTAGTAGGCAAAGAAGGATTGGTATTCCTTTCAACTGCAATTTTGACAGTGGTATTAGGGTTTGTAGACTGTAACTCAACAACATAGTCTCTAAGCATAGAATACTGCAAAATGTGATCTCCTATAATCTCTCTTTCAGCTTTAGCTTTAGCTTTGAAAGCTTTGCTCATAGATATCTGAACCTCCAGCTTACATTAGAGTTGGTCTTGAACTGCCTTAACTGGGATATCTGGATTAACCTTGACTTGTTCAAATATCTTTTCAGACAAGAATTTGTAAGTGCAGTGTTTGATTTCCCTGGATTGAAGGCAAGTGTGTGTATCCTTGTGTATCTTCACCACCAATTTTTTTTGTGAATTTGTCTTTTCCTACATACAAGACCCGAGGATAGAGATCCCCTTTATCATGTGCATCTAAAAAAGAAGGAGATGCTTGACTGTCATCATTGGTACCTGTATTCTTCCTTTTTTACTCCTAGTAGTTGGGCCACTTGATCCACTAGGCCCAGCTTCCATTCCACTATTTAGGCCAGTTGGTCCAGTACCTTGTGACATTGTAAATACAAGCACTTTTCCTTCACATCTTGCTCTTATCCTGACACTATCATTCTTATACAGCTTTAAATTCCTTCTGCTTTCAATGGAATGCAGGTAGACTCTGTCCTTAGCCTCTTTTGGAGTAGTAAATTTCTGGCCAGTGTAAAATGAGTACTTCCACTGACCACTAGCATTTATAACACCTTCCATTTATGTCCTCAATTTGGCTAACCTTTTCTTCCTGTAATTTCTTTCTTCATCATTACCAGGGTCACTGTCGAAACCATCCGCATTGATGACATCCACGTCCTCTCCTTCTAAAACATCATCCGACACTAGATTAGTGATACCAATGTTGTCAAAAGGAAGATCCATGCTAATACCAAACAAATGGACATCAACATCAGGCTCTACAATCTCATTCTCTTCATCTACCAAAAAATCTTCATCTACATCATCATCATCATCTGTACCTGCATCTTCACTAGACTGAACATCATATTCAGTTTCATATGCAGTATCTATTCCTTCATCATCATAGAAGAACTGTCCATCAGTAGGAGCTGATTCATCTTCCTGACCATTACCCTGTTCAGCATCTTCCCCATCTTCCCCAGAACTGACATAATCTTCAATTACAACATCTTCAACACTGAATTCCTGAGTTCCAACCTCTTCCACAATGGGTGCCTCAGTGCTAACCTCTGCCACAATTGGTTCTTGAGTGCTAACCTCTGCCACAATGGGTTCTTGAGTGCTAACCTCTGCTAAAATGGGTTCCTGAGTAGGACCAACATCTGGTTCCTCAGACACAGGGAGCTCAGATTGTGTTTCAACTTGGGAAACATTTAGGTTTACAGGTTCATTTAAGTTCAAGTCCAAGTCATCAACTCCAAATGACTCATCATGACTTAACCCTGAACTGTCCACACCACTCCCCGCAACATCAGCAAAGCCTGCCTCTCCATCCAATTCTGTTTCATCAAATGATAATTGCCTCATCACATCATCTATAACCTGACTAGCAGTTGCTTGTTGTGAGACAAAACTCAGGTTTATGTCACTAAACTGCGATTGTATTGTCGGGAGAACATGGCTTTGTGTGTCAACTCCATGTACACCACTCAACTGTGTATATGTGATGACAGACTCATCAGTGGGAGGGGTTAAAATACAATCAGGCATACACCTAGGTGTAATGGACTCACAAACAGAATCCTTACAATGGGTACTTGAATCATGTTGTGGCAAAGAGCTAGGTGTAACAAAGTCACAAACAGGTTCCTTAGTGGTTTCACTAGACTCGTGCCAGGTCAACAACAATATTTTTTCAGTTCTGTTTGCTATAATGCTACCTGCAGGCTCATCAGTAATATCTTTTAATGTTGCCCTAAACCGTGGTGCCCTAAGGTAAGAGTCTAAAACGGTAACACCATGTTCTATATAGACCTCAATCAACTTAAAGCTCCTAACAAGGGTAGCCAGGCAACGAACATCCTCCTCGCAAGCCAAAGCATACAACCCTTCATCTAGACTGGTGAGTGGTCTAAGATAATTATAAAACATGGGCTCAGATTCACCTGTGTAACCTAATTTAAGAACCATCATGTTCAGCGCAACGACAATAAACAAATCGATATCGACCATATCAAATATATCGACACGACCACTGACATACATTCGGCCTGGATACCTTAGAAAATTTTCACCATGATGTATTCGAATCGAAAACATATTTGGTGCATTATCTGAAAATCAAAATCAAACCCTAACATTATAAATCAACAATAAAACAAGTAAAGAATACTACATTTGTAAATAAATTAACTTTGAGAAAAAGCGCTTCAAATCATTACCATAAGTCAATTCGAGTTGTTCGATGAGTTGCTCGGTGGTGCCCGTCCACTGTCGACGGCGGAGCTTCCATCCCGTGTGGTCCACTAACACCATTGCATGTGGGGTTTGATCGAAGAAATAAACTGTAGGTATGGTTGTGTGAGTGATTTGTGAGAGAGTTGGAATATGATTCGAGCGGGAATAATCTTGTGAAAAAGATAGGGATGAGAGGTGTAAGTGAGGTGAATAGTAAAAATAATACACGTCACAAAAAAAATTATAGTTAGGGACCAAGGGTGCACTATAATACTTTTTATGCGAAATTACAATAGTACCCATCACTAACGAAGCGACTTAACGATCGTTCATCCCTTGGGACCAAACACGCACCAAAATGACCATTTTTGAGACCATTTCCACCGATTTTCAAAACGGAAGACTGAATCCGCAAACGAGGTGGACCTTGAGGACCAACAGTGTAATTTACCCTATTAATAATTTTTTTTTTGTGAAAAAAACACATAGCATTCATCATGGATTCAACAAGGATTATATTCAAAAGAGTAACAAGATTCATACCAATTCCAAGAGCAAAGTATTGTGATTTCATAAGAATTTCCCAAGAACACTTTATTATATTCAATGTAAAATCCGGAAACTATTAACAATTCTGTCACAATTGCTTATAGATTCGAAATAACACTACAACTATGCCTCTCTTTAAATGGATTCAAAAACCTAAGAACAATGATGATAACATAAACCCAAAGAACTATCCAACTTCTTCAAGACTTTGTTATAATGGTGGGAATGATTTGTGTATCATAGGTTAGTTTGGGTCAAAGGTTCTCAGGTCCTTTTTCACAAAAAACACCTACTTGGTGTGTTCTAAACGGAATGGGGAATTTGTGTGTAAAATGGAGAAACTCTTACTTATATATTGGTGATTTCGGGTAGAAGTGCGACGCACTTGAGAAAAAGTATGGCGCACTTAAGGAGTTAATGCACTTAGCATTTATTGGGACTTTAACAGTTTCTTTGGGAAGTTTGAACGGAAGTGCGGTGCACTTACAATATTGTGCGGCAGTTTTAGGGACTCGATTAGAAGTGCGGCGCACAAGAGAAAAGTGTGCCGTACTTTAGCATTTTCTTCTTGAGATTTGTATGTGATGATATATGATGAGATGATTTCGTCCAAGGCATCATAGGGAGGTATTTATAGGCTAGAGATAACTTGGGGACCGAGTTGGAGATGTATGTGGATAGATTTTGGACCAGATTCGTGAATTAAATGAATCTTCATAAAGTATGTTGTACTCATTTGTAAAACCGGCTATTTTGGTAATATCTCAGCAGTTGGCTATTTTCATGGTTGTAGATAATTGAATTCTCTTTCCGTGGCCGCTTGAATCAACTCAATCCGAGTTCGTATGCTCCAGTTATGGCCAAAACAGTGGACAGGTGTCGGGAGATCTTTATCTTGAGTTTATTTCTTCGTTTAAGCTTCTTATCTTCGTGTATTCTTTTGTTTTCTTCCACGACATGTACCTAGAACATATAATAGCAAATATACTTGATTAAGTACCAAAAGTTCACAAGAAATGATCAAATAAATGCAAATAACGCCGCCGAAAATATGTATAATTTAGGCGTTATCAGTGCATTATCTGAAAATCAAAATCAAACCCTAACTTCATAAATCAACAATAAAACAATTAAAGAACACTACATTTGTAAAAAAATTAACTTTGATCAAAAGCACTTCAAATAATTACCATAAGTCGATTCGAGTTGTTCGATGAGTTGTTCGGTGGTGCCCGTCCACTGTCGACGGCGGAGCTTCCATCCCATGTGGTCCACTAACACCATTGCATGTGGGGTTTGATCAAAGAAATAGACTGTAGGTATGGTTGTGTGAGTGATTTGTGAGAGAGTTGGAATATGATTCGGGCGGGAATAATCTTGTGAAATGAAATGATAGGGATGAGAGGTGTAAGTGAGGTGAATAGTAAAAATAATAAATGCTGATGTGATAGGAGTGTACACGTGTACACCAAAAAAATTTATAGTTAGGGACCAACGGTGCACTATAATACTTTTTATGCGAAATTACAATAGTACCCATCGCTAACAAAGCGACTTAACGATTGTTCATCCCTTGGGACCAAACACGCACCAAAATGACCACTTTTGGGACCATTTCCACTGATTTTCAAAACGGGGGACTGAATCCGCAAACGGGGTGGACCTTGAGGACCAACAGTGTAATTTACCCTAAAAACATTTATATCACATCCAGTTCTTTTATAACACAGCCAACTAGAGTGTCTTGATATGTACAATATACAATAAAGGTTTATCACATAATGTGAAACACAATTGCTCTCTTACTTGAGAAAGTCTTACCTCTTAAGTATGTATACCTTTGTAACAAGCCCAATTATTTTATGTTTGGAATTTCTGACTAATAAGAACTTTAGTGATTCACAATAGACATTATTGTTTAAGAACTATCGTGAACGAGTCGTATGTTGTGATAAGCACAACCTAAGATCTTAACTAGCAGTTTAACAAATGCTTTAGAAACCGATGTCAAACTTTGTGGGTTGTGTGCGTAACGTACGATTGTAGACGTCCCTATAAAAACACAAAAAGTATCTTCACAACGACCAAGTGTTCGAGCATGGGCTATTTATAGGCATAAAATTACCGGTCTTCAAGTTATAATTTAATAGTTTAGGGGGCTAAATGAGCTTGTTTTAAGAAAAGAAAGAAGGAAATAAAAGAAGAAATACAGGTTGAAAAATGGATCAAACCAGGTAAAGTCTTTCACTTCTTCGGGTAATTGTGGTTTTCGATCTTTTTGTGCGACTAAACAGCGAGGTTTTAACCCACCCATCATTGCGCAGACTCAAATCAAATAAAGTCTTCCATTTAGAATAGGTTGGCGTGACCACTTGTAAATTGCAGCCTCGTTGATATATAAATCTATCAAACGCTAGCTTTAAGCCAGGATTATGAATTATTAGCAAACATTTTTTGGTTTCTGTTTTATAAAGGTCATGTAACTTTAATGCGTTTGTCAAAAACATTTTATGGGTAAAAAATATAAACCGATTTAAGTGAAGTACTATCTGTTAGTACAAAATATGTGACGGGTTAAAGAGATGGATCTGGGTAATTATTGGGTCGGGTCCAAGGGTGAGATCTTATACTAAATCAAGTAGTGAGATGATTCCCTGCACAATGGAAAGTAAACCGTTAGTCTTATCGTGGGGACGGACCCCAGGATTGGACTCCGGCGTAAGAGTAAGTAAACATATTTGTCAGCGAATGTCAGAGTATGTGTGTGTGAAATGTGGTCAGAAAATCATAGCTTGTGGGGTGTCAGAGTACCCCTTTTTATAGGTGAGCCAAATATTAGGTTTTCCTAATATTTCGCTCATTTCTGTTAGTGGGCTGAAGTGGGACCCTTATCGGATAAGGGTCCGCAGTAATCGTGTCTTGCGGACGTGGTCCCCTTCCGCGGATGTTACTTGGTCCGCAGAAGGCCTATCACATATGTCTTATTTCTTTCGGGTTGTGCCAGCACGGGACTAGGCTTAGTTTTGGCCCATTGTGCTTTGCGATTATCTTGTTGGGCCTATGTATAATTTATGTAATCCAGGCCCGGAGGCCTGTTACACGTATTATACGTCATCAAGTCCCTCCAGTCTAGTGTGTCTATTGCGTGCTATTGTTATTGCGTGCGGTAGATATTACTAGACTCATGTTTCGGTACACCTTGTATTTTTGCGTCCTCCGTGCTTTTATTTCTGTGACGTTCCGTTGCCCTTGTTAGGTGGGACGTAGTAACGTGGTCTCTTCGTGGCCTTTCACTTTCTGACTGATTTGACTGTTTAGTCCAACTGATTAACTGTCATCACTATCTTTTACTTTTCATCTTGGCCGTTGACTCGGAGGTCATAGCCACGTGGAAGCATCTAAAAGGAGCTTGCACTTACTATACCGAGGGTATAAATACTCGGTATGGTTTTCACTGTTTCCTTTTTCAACTTCTCGAATTATAATCACCATTGTTAAAAAGTTCTTCAAGCTTTTCAAATCTGTTCCCTTTGTGCCCTATTTCGAAGAATTTTAGGCTTTCAGGTTAGGCTCCAATCCTTGCTTACTTTTATCATGAGCAATATTATAGATATAAAGTCGGTTCTTACTCTAAAAGCTCTAAAAAAAATTGCGAAACGTATCATATTCCTGATGAAGTTCATTCACAATTGCCTAGCCCTAACCAAACAATTCGTGAAATGCCTACTGGCAAAATAGGTGTACATACTAGATTCTTCGAGTATGCCAATTTTCGATTACCACTTTCCACTTTTCTTGTTAACGTGCTCAAACACTATCGTATCCATATATCCCAACTATCCGTTATTGGTACAGCCAAAGTGTCTCATTTTGAGATCCTTTGCCGTGTTCATGGTTTTGAGCCAACGGTTGGGCTGTTCCGTTGTTTTTATGTTAACTCCAAAAACAAAGGCTGGATGTCGTTCAGTAAACGCTAGGGAAATGATGCCATTTGTTACACCAAACCCTTAGACTCATTGAAAAGCTGGAACGATCGTTTCTTTTGGGTCGACGCTTTTGCTTGTCCTGCCTCCTTTACGTGGAATACTAGCAAAAGTGTGTCGAAGGACCCTTTTCCTAAGTCTTATGATTTTAGCGCGGAACATTATGTTACCCTTGTTGCATATCCGGCTCCGTTCCATAAGTATCCAAAACATTTCCTTTGCTTAATAGGAATTAGTCGTAACTATACCTTGGATGAAGATACTTATCCCCAGTTTCTGCGTGATAATGACGAGGGTGGATGCTTATTATTATGTCTTACTTATGTTTTTCCTTTTGATCATTTTTGCTGACCGTTTTATTCTTTTCTCTTTTTGTGTAGAGATGGATTTGCTCTCCTTTATCCAAACTGTCAATCCTACAAAGGTGAGGGTTGGTGAGAGGCAGCGTGCTGAAGGTGAACCAAAGTTGTTGGATACCACTGTGGGACATGTTGTTCCGCTCTTACCGGTTGCTCCTGCTTGTGCCTCAAGCGAGCTAGAGGCAAGCGTGGACAAGCTTTTTGATGAAGGAGGTAGTGGTGGTCAGGCGGAGCAGGGTGATTATGCGAGTGGTGGGCATGGTGTTGGTATTCCGCAAGTTAGTGAAGCTGCGAAGACTGTTGCTGAAGACGCAGCTCCTATGCAACCAAAGCGTCAAAGAAAAAGGAAAACAATTGTTTTTTATGCTGGTGGACCTTCACATCCTCCTAAGAAGTTAAGGGAAGATCACAGAACTTCAACTGGGTCATCTGTTGCTGGTAAATCTAGGTTCGCGCTCTAGAGGTTACTTGCTAGATCTGTGTTGAATCCGAAGGTTGGGATTGCGGCCTTACCTACCCTACCCTTTATTACTTCTTCTGTGTCCGTGACACCAGAGCGAGAGGGTGAGGATCAAACTGACTCTATGGCCGGGCTAATCTCTGAACCATTACTGCTCCTCCAAGGTTTGTCATATCTTCATATTCTTATCACCATTCAGGTGCTAATATTGCGGAAGCTGAAGTTGATTCTTTTGCCAGGCCTTCCATTCCGTTGATAATAGTGGCCACTACCATTACTTCCACAGTTGATCCTGCTACAACTGTTAAAGAAAAATTTGTTGAGTCTTCTGTTTTTGGTGGTGATTCTCCTAGTGGTTGGGCTGACCACACCGTAGGTAGCTTTTCTAACCATACTGGCAGTGACTTTATTATTGGTGGTATCCGCACTGTCATTAGCCCTGTTGTGGATCTTCAAAAAGCATATGTACCTTAGTAAAGTGTAACCAATGGCTCTCGCCAAGATGACGGTTGTACTTGCCACGAGATGGTGGATGAATTTGCTCCCCCTAAGTTCTTTGCGTCAATCCGTAGGATGGAACATGACCAACTTTTCACGGAGTTTAATGCAAGGGCTGCTCGCCAAATGTCTCTCAGTGCTGAAGTGAGGATGCGTGCTGAGTACAATATTAGAGAGATGATGAGATTGAATTCTGTTGTGGAGGAGAAAAGTTCTTTGCTGAAGGCCAGGGATGCGGAAATTGAGAGTCTCAAGGCACAGTTGCTTGTGAAGGAAACAGAAGCCGCGGAGGCCATTCGTCTCCATGCCGAAGCCTCTAAGTTCGTAGTGGTTGAGACATCTCTTCGAGATGAAGTGACGGTCTTGAAGGAGCAAAATGCCGCTTTGGAACAAGAGAAAACTGATCTGGGTGTGAGAGTGGCCGATCTCGCTGCTTCAGTTAAGGTTAGGGAGCAAGAAGTTGCCGACCTGTATGCTCAGGTTACTTTTGCTAAGTCTTAGAGTGACAACCTTGCGGATCAGGTACGTACATGTGCACTTAAGTTCTCTCCCCCTTTTTTTAACACTGCTTCTGCATAATTACAGGTGTATGAGCTGGAGACTTCCTCTGCCGGGCTTCAAGAGAAAATCGCGGCGTATGAAAACTTCATTGACCAGCTTGAGAAGTTTCAAGATAAAAACATGGGAGAGGTGAATGAGAAGTTTGATAAGTTATGTGCCGATTTTGTTGAGATGGCCATTCATCTTGAGGAGAAATTTTATCCGCATCTCTTGACTACCATCTCTGGCGTCGGTGGCTACTTACCCATGGCATGGAACTTGCCATCGCCAAATGTTTGAATTCCGCTGAATATCTCTCTACTCTCGGAGCGGTGATTGGTAAGGCCATTTAGAAGGGTATGCAGGAAGGACTATCTGCCAGAATTACCCATGGTGCGGAGGGTAGAAAATTGACTGACGTTGCTGCGTATAACCCATCTGCAGAGACTGATTATCTATCTGCCTTGCAACGCCTTCAGAGTGTCAATTTTTCCTTAATTGCGGAGTTAAGATCCCACAAAGATGCCAGCGTTGACACGATAATGAACCTTCTTCGTTTGGATGACACTCTTGCAGAAAGATTGGGTTTGACTGAGTCACAGCCTCATGTTAATCAGTTGATGATTCATATCCATCATTCTCCGGACCAACGTGTCATTGGTGCTTCTGCTTTATCACTTTCATTAGATGTTTCCCACTCTCGGGTCTGAAAGATCAGAGAAAATATTGCCAATCATGTATCCGCTCTTCGTGGTGTCTTTGTTCCTTTATCTGAGCCCTTATCAGCTATGGTTTTGGAAGGTACGGAAGGTACTTCCGGTGCTGCTCCTGATACCACCACGGCCCTATCTGTGACTTTTGTTTCCGCAAGCACTATTCCGCCCATTTCTACGGATGATTATGAGGTTGCACATGCGGATGGTCAAGAGAGTGGGGGTGCGGATGGTCAAGCTGTAGTTGATGAGAATGTTAACCCTTTTCCCAATATTGATGATGCAGAGTTGGATGTTCCGGAATGATGCTTCCCTTTTCTTATGTTGCTTTGCTAAGGTCGTTTGTCGTGACCGCGTGTGGTCTTTTTGTTGCGAATATTTGTATGTGCACAATATTTCTACCAGTTTTTGTCTGTTATGTACCGCGGTCATGTGTGACCTTTTTGAATGCGGTTAAATGTACTGGTACATTTTTTATGTTTTAGTGCCTGATTATGACTTTGCTATTGTTTGAATATTATGATATGTTTATTCCAATAGTCTTTGTTTGAATATTTTTTGGGTTATTCTCCCTATACTGGGTTTGCAATACCTCTTATGTATACTTGAGTTAATTTTGAGGCTTTTGTTATTTGGAATAACGTTCGTTTGGGTCATGCCCTGTTGCGTGCGCGTCTTAATCATAAAGAACAAAGATAACTTTACAGAATAAAGAATAAGGAATTTTACGAAAAATTTGTGAAGGTAGCTAAGCTTAACTTTTTATTGAAATTTCAAAAGATATTACAATACATAACATAACATAAATTGAAATGCATTACCCCCACTGCGGAGTCCGCATGGGTGAGTTGTTTACATTTTGTGAACATAAAACTTCTTGAGGTTGCTGATATTCCAAGTCCGTGGAAGATACTTTTCGGCACGGTCTCTTAACTAATATGCTCCCTTTCCAAATGCTTTTGTTACCTCGTATGTTCCTTCCCACTTGGGGCCTAGTTTTCCTGTGTGTCTTCTGCTTGGCTTGCATCGTTGTTGCGGTACACGAGATCTCCTGGTTTGAAGCTTGTATTTCAAACTTTTGCATTGTAATATTTTTCCATTTTTGCTTTACTCTTGGCCTCGCGTATTGCAGCTTCCACTTCTCTTTCTTCTAAGAGATCACGGTTGATTTGTAAAGCTTTATTGTTTTGTACCTGGTCTACATTCGTTGTTCCGATTGTAGGCATGCCTATCTCTGTTAATGAGAATGGGGTGTCTCCTTTGCTAGATTTTATCATTGTGCGGTGTGCCCATAGAACATAAAGGAGTTCTTCTATCCAGTTCTTGCTTCTCGCTTCCAACCTTGCTTTTATTCCTTCACCTAAGTTGCGATATGCTCTTTCCACGAGTCCATTAGTCTGCGGATGTTTTACAGAGGCAAAATGCTGATGGATGCATAGTTTTTCACACCAGTCCTTAAATGGATCATCTCGGAACTATTTTCCATTGTCTGAGATGATCTCTCTAGGAAGTCCAAACCTGCACACAATGTTGTCCCACATAAATTTTTTGATCCGATTGCCAGTGATAGTTACGACTGGCTTTGCTTCAATCTATTTTGTGAAGTAATCCATGGCTACTATTAAGAATCTAACTTTCCCTGGGCCTTCCGGAAAAGGTCTGGCTATGTCAATTCTCCATTTGTAAAATGGCCATGGAGATGTAATTGGGGTTAGCTTCTGCTGCAGATTCCTTGTGATGGGTTTATGAACTTGACAATCTTGACATGCTCTTATTAACATTCTTGCGTCTTTATGTGTTGGGAATTCACTTTTACGTGACGACATTACAGAATTACCTTAGTTTATCATAGTCACATACGCGAGGACTAGAATAGGCAACTATGTATAGTTTAGAGGCGTATGGGCTTTATATATCCCTCTATGGCTTCCATAGAGGGGTTGAGTCATTATTTTGGTGTGGAGTCATTTTGTATCCTTCATTCATATCCATCTAATCACAAGTTCATCTTTCATCTCACTACTCTCTCTCACTAAAATGTCTATCATGTGGTTTGACTCACCAAGACCACCGGATCATAGTTTTCATGAATCTTTTAATTGGTATCAAGAGCCATGGAGTGGTGTGTTTAGTTTTTGTGTTTGTTTTGTGATTTGTGTTCAAAATCTTTATAAAGAACAAAATTTTTTGGCTTAAAAACCTTAAAGTTATCATTTTTATTGTTCCTATAGGGTTAGTAACACTAGTTGGACAAGAATTTTTGCTAAAAACCATTCAAAAATGTGTCTTTTTGAGTTTTGAAAATTTGGGATTCGTAGTAGTTATAACCGAACTAGTGTGTTGTATGTTGGAACCGAACGAGTAAGCCGAACGAGTAAGCCGAATGAGTAAACTGAACGAGTAAGCCAAACGAGTAAGCCGAACTAGTCACTTTAGTTAGAACCGAACAAGACCAACCGAACTAGTAACTTTAGTTGGAACCGAACAAGATCAACCGAACTAGTAACCTTAGTTGGAACCGAACAAGATCAACCGAACTAGTATTTTTCTTTGATAACCGAACAAGAAGGACCGAACTAGGTCTTCTTTGACAACCGAACAAAAAGGACCGAACAAGGTTTTCTTTGATAACCGAACTAGAAGGACACCAAATTTTCAAAATTCTAAAATTATACGGTTCTTTCTGTGACTTGTAAAATCCCGTAAAACATTAAATTTTTTTCCCGGTTTTGTCGAGAATTGTAAAATCCCATGTAGTTTCATTTCAAGACTCAACAATCACATAACCAAACATAAT
>BQNB010157758.1:0-15112 GCA_026074375.1 Tanacetum coccineum
AGTTCAAAGCATTATAGAAAGTATCGAGTTGATGCAACTCCGAAAATCCATGATGTGGGCATGCTCAAAGAAGATCATTAAATCGGTCCCATGCCTCGTAGAAAGTTTAATCAAATCGTTGTTGAAATCTCGTGATTTCATTTCGAAGATTTGTTGTTTGGAAGGAGGGAAAAATTTGTTGATGAATTTCGAAACAAGATCATCCCATGTGAGAATCGATCGAGGGGGTTCTTTTTCTAGCCAAATCTGGGCTGCACCCTCGAGAGAAAATAGGAAAAGCATAAGCTTTACCGACGTACTCGGGACGTTCGGGAACTTCATCGTAGAAGTGATCTTGTTGAAATAACGGATGTGAGCATGAGGGTCTTCTTTGTCATGTCCGAAGAATTGTTTGGTGATTTCGGGCACAACGATGGCATCCTCGTAACCGACGGTGGGTGCTTCGAGCAATTGAGCCATAGCACGATTATCATCCATTGTAACTACAGGAATAGGTTCACAAAGATTGAATGGTTCAACAAAAGTCGGATTGACTTGTTGTTGTTGACGGTTAAAATTACAAGATTGAGAACGAGTGTGCATGCACTAAAATATAAAAAGAAAATTTATACTAATAATTTTTTAATTTTTTAATTTTTTTTAATATAATTATATTTTAAATATGGAAAATGAGATAAGACACTTAAACCTAATAATCAACAAGCTTCTCGGTAACTTTTCAAAAGAAACTCTCTAAAAGAAAAACGCACAAAGGAGTTTGTATAACTTAAAAAGGTAAGCCGTACCTCGCGAGAGACACAAAAGGTAAGTTTTTTTTCTTTGGTTCGGGAACTTATTAATGGATAATACTTCAGTTGAAAGTATTATATGTTGGTGTTCTTTTACCAACTTGGTATAAAAATTTAATTTTTATGGATAATGTTTTTATATATTTTTTTGTTTTTTTTTATATTATAATTATACTAAATAAAAGAAAAATCTTTTTGTTTTTTTATTATAAGAAAATAAACAAAATAACTTCACACGGGAGGATCTTCAAACAAAAAATTTTAAACGGCTTCAACAATCGGATACAATCCTTCCCGGCAGCGGCGCCAAAAACTGATCAAGATTGACTCACACCTTTAAAATATATAATATATAAATATAAGATATACTTATAATATATATATAATATAAGGATAAGAATAAAAAAATCTCAATTATAGTAATCCGGGAGTATGATTCCCGGGTCGTTTCTCCAACGAGGAATGCAATTGAAAGTCGAGAGTCGTTTTGAGAATTGATGCTTGAATGGAACAAGATTTGATATTGGTTATCTAAAACTACGGGAAAACTAAGGCAAAAACTTAAAAACACTTAAGACAAGACAAATTTTAACTAAAAACGCAAAACGAGAATCCTAAACGGGACCTAAAAACCCTAAATTATCAAAATTAAGTCCTAAGATGATCTTTTTGGTTTTTATAAGTCTTAATTAACTAAAATTCTAGGACAAAGAAAACTGGACCAAAAACGGGAGAGATTTAAGCTTAAAAACACTAAAAATATGAACATGATTCAATCTCGTTCTTTCAAAAACAAAATTTTGCAATTTTAACCCTACGAAATCAAATCTAATTTTCCTAAGTTCTAAATGTTAAAAGAAAATTTTCTAAAAAAGAATTATATTTTTTTGATTATTTTTCTATTTTTATGATTTTTTAAAGTTTTTAACAAAATTAATTCACGAAAAATATAAAACTTTAAGCTAAAAATCCTAAAAAATTTCTAAAAATAGCTTATGATAAGAAGGATGCAAGAAAAATGAGAAATCCTAAATAGCTAAACTAAATAAGCTGGGAAAAATTCAAATAAGCACTCGAAGTGCTTATTTATATTAAAACTCAAAAAATGGTTAAAAGATTAGATTAGCAAAGTTTGGACGTAAATTCCCAAAGGGCCGGTTGTGAGTTGAGTGGTTTTTGAGGTTTTATAAAAGGTTGCAACTGAGTGAGTCGGGGGTTTCAAGTTTTGCTCACCCCCGACTTCCTTGGTTTCCCTTTTTTTTTATTTTTGCAAAAACCTAAAAAAGCAAAGTTGTAAAACAGCTTATAATAAGCTATTTTTGTGAAAACAACTTTTCTAAAATCTAATCAATAAGCCATTAAATGAGCTTAAAACAGACAGAAAGTACTTAACTACTTTTTTTTACTTTTTAAAAAACTTAATAAGCTAAAAACAAAATAGCTAAAAACAAGGATGAAATAAGCCTATTAATTACTAAAACTAAACCTTAAAAAGCTAAAAGTTTAACTAGAAATAAGCAAGCCATAAGCTAAGGATTTCAAATAAGCACTTATAAGAAAACTGCATACCAAACAGGCCAAATGGCTAACTTAGAGCTTAATTTTAAGCACTCTAATGGAACCTTATGGCAAATTAGTTTATTCTACCTTAAAGTTCGGCTAATAAGCTACTTAAAACTACCAGCAAAATACATTTTGAAATTAAAATGAACACTGAAAAAGCTACCTGAATTTTTTTAACTATGTTTTGGTTTTTTAATGAAAAGATTAAATAAGCTAAAACTAACCTAGAATACTCCTATTAACTACTATCACATTAACCTAATAAGATAGTTTAAACAACAACTAAGCAAAAAATTAAGCTATAAGCTAGAAATCTCAAATAAGCACTTTGGAAAGAACTGTTAACCCAAACAGTCCATAAGGGCAACTTTGAGCTTATTTTTTCAATAAGCTAAAGGATCCTTATGGACTTTTGGCTTATTACACTAAAAAGAGTACCTAAAATACTACTTAAAGCAATAATTGAAAAACATTTTGAAATTTAAATGAACAATGAAAATTCTAAATGAAAACTGCTTATTAACTCAGTAGGAGCTGAGTATGTTTTTGATTTTCAAAAGACAAAATGCTGATTTTGAGCTTAAAAACATATAGACAAATAAGCTATTTTCAAAAAATTAAGCTCAAAAAGATGATCATTAACCTAAAAACTACTTGTAAACTAAAAATCAAATCCTAAAAACTAAATTTACCCTCTGAAATCTAAGATTGAAAAAGGCCATTTTTCATTCTAACTACTTAATGCATTTGCACAAAATTGACCCAAATCCATATGAAACTTGTGCAGGTTTAAAGACTTGTAATCTACAACTTTAAAACTCTAAAACTAAAGCAATGAGAGCAATGATAACAGCTTAAACAGACAAGAGCTTAAAATGCTTATTCTACTGAACTTGATCTAACAGAAGCTAATCATTACTCATAAGCATTAATTAAAACAGAATTAAACTATCAAAGCTATTTAATCCTACTTTTATAAACCTTATATGAGTTTTAAAATGAAATCCAGGGACCAAAATGGCTTCAAGCAGTACTAACTCAGGTTAGTACTGCTTGACCCAAACACCCCCTTATTTTCTTAAAAGTCATTTTTAGCTTATAAAATTGAGATTAAATACACAAACTAGTAATACCAGATAGTAATAAGCTAATGATAATCCTAATGAGAAAATTTAAGCAAACTAATAAGCCAAAACAATAAGCTGAAAGCTAAACTAATATTTTTGGTTTTTCAACTGTTTAAAGAACTATTATATGAAACTAAGATTCTATACTAACAATCAAACATAATAAATATCTAATAACTATATTAAGCATCAATAAGCTAATCTAAACAGGAATAAGCAATGATAGGCTGAAATTCAAAATTAGGCTACAAAAACAAATTGAGAACTTACAATTGCCTTTGCTCTAAACAAGGCTTATCAAATTGCTCTTATGAGCTATCAACAAGCTCCAGCTTTTCCTAGGATAAGCTGGTGAGGTCCTGGAAGCCCTTCCATTATTGGATTCCCTTCCATTATTGGCTGTGGTAATTTGATTGGAGGATTTAGAGTCTTAATAAGCTTAGTTAAGCTTTTGAAAGCTTAACTAAGTGAATACTTAGCTTATTAGTTAAAATGACAGCTTATTTAGCTTAAAAGGGCATGATTAAACTGGATTGTTTATAAGTAAAAACATGAATTGCACAAGGAACTTAAATAAAAACAAACTTTTATTGATATAAGAGTAACTGATTACAAGTTGATAAAACAAAAATTACATTGATCTAAAAACAACAAGCTAAATGACTTCAATAAGGAAATTACATTTAAAAAAACTAGATTAAATTCTACACTAAGCTAGACTAGATAAGCAAAAGATATCCTCTGTGATTGAAGAATGTCTTGTATTTATAGGCTTGAGAGAAGCTTCTAAGTCTTGGATACACACTCCTTTCAGTCTTGATCTTAACCCTTGAATCCTTGCCAATCATTAGACGCCCTCTTGTAACCCTTGGATCAAATTGTGATCACACGGATTGCCAAGCTGGCAATCCAATAAGTTGGGAGCCCTTGTGTTTCTTTTAGCCTTGATTTAGTGCAAAATTCTCATTTGGAGTGTGTTTCCTTGAGAGCCCGCGTGTCATTCCTTGTCATCTTGACCAATCAAAGCCCTTTGGTGACGTTTCGCTTGCCAGCGTGTAGCATAGTACTCGAATCTTTGTTCCACGTCATTAATTGAATTTTACCCTTTGTTTTTTATGCAGGGTAAAACGGAGGGGATGATGAATAGTAAAAACAGATTTTCCCACCTTCTTTTCTTTTATAGAGTTGTGTTTGACCCGGGGAACGAATATTTGACTTGGGCTTTTATAAAAAAAAGAAATGGGCTTGGGTTAATATCATGGGCTGGGTAAAAGGGTTTTGGGTTATAATTAAAAAGATAACAACCGTTAGCCTTTTATATTAAAAGGACTAACGGTGTTAGTCATTCAAGGACCATTTTTGTTATATGTTAAACAATAGGGGCTGTTTTGGGGATTTAAGGGTTTTGTCTTTTAGTGGGTTGACCAAGGGTTGACCGAGGTTGACTTTGTTGACCTTTGCTAGAAACTTTCCGGCTCTTGTGCACTCTATCCGTTCCCGTGTTCGTGTTTGTCCGGTTTTGATCATTTTCTTGTGATTTTTGCATTATCCGTACCTACACATTCACAAACAACAAAATACACAAATACAAGCATATTTTTGCACATTTTGATCATTTAAAGACCATTTTTGGAATAAAAAGGATATGTGATTTCTCACATATCAAAATTCCCCAAACTAAGTAATTGCCGTGTCCTCACGCAATATTATATGCCCTAAAATCAAATACCTCAAAACTTCCCCAAACTAATCCTTTGAAAAGTAGCAAAGTCTTTTGTGGGGAGAGTTAAGAAATCACAAGTTTTAAAACACCCTATTTTTCTATTTTTTAATTCTTTTTCCATTTTTTTAGCAACTACATAGAATATTCTGACTTTCGTTATTTCCATAACCGTTAGGGATCGTAGAACAAGATGCATTTCGATCCGAGAATGCCCCAAAAAAAGGATAAATTCATCGTCCCCGACTTTTCACTCGCTCCAATCCAAGCTTAAAACGAAATCACCGCTAAATATCAGTTAAAATGCTAACACTACTCATATTTGTAATTTGTGAACTTTTAACTCCCGACAATTATTATATCTTAGGTGTATGTGCTATTTTGAATTTCAACCATGGATCAACGTTTTACAAAATTTTATGTTTCACGTTCCACCCGAGAATAATAAGTTTGAAGGCGAGATCATCCCATGTAGCGACTTTCGTCTCGGCACATCCCAACCTTACGGCTAAATGATCAGGCTTTTGACACCCCACAGAGACTAGTATCGGGACTCACGGACCTTAGGTTTCAAAAACTCTCAGGTTTCCCGTATACACATAGCTTATTTAAAAACTTAAAATAGAATAGTCAAAGTTCAAAAGCATATTTAAATTTAACAAAAAGAGATCTATTTATTAATTCACACTTAATATTAAACATAACATTGATTGCAATTGTAACCCTTGACCTTTTAGAAGGCTACAACATCGGTTGTGAGCCGACAAGATGCAGCAAACTTTTATCAGTCTCGGATTTTTATTCTTACTATGGGCTTTCTTTAGAAGACTACCACATCGGTTGTGAGCCGACAAGAGGCAGTAAACTTTTATCAGCCCACAGTTTTTTTATTATTATTATATTATTTTTTCATTTTTCATCATTTATTTTTTTTTAAATGAAAACAAACTTTTTGAAAAATTCAAGTATAAGTTTGAACTAAGACTAAATTTTTTGCTATATACTACATAAAAATTGTTGATTTAAGTTTAATCTCCAAAAATAGCACGTATGATTAGTCCGGTTAAGAGCTTATGGGAGAAAAAGCCACAAATTACATACATGAGCTCTTAAGATTTCCAAATAATCCTTGTTTAGCATCCAACTCATACTTAACTCTATCATTTTACGTTCTTCGCGAATTTTCGCGAACGCTTAGCCTAAAAGTTATGGAACAAGCTAGAGCTCAACACGATCGATCGGGTCAAAATTTATTCTTATTCTACCTAGCAAGAAAGTCAAAATTGTGAGAAAATACTTATTTTATTTTTGAAAATTTTTATTTTTTTTAAAAAAATTTAAAATTTTTTGTGTGAAAAACGGGGTACGTGAGAACAACGGGAAAAGGTAGGTAAGATCATATCGAAGATATACTACCCCATACTAAAACCAAACATTGTCCTCAATGTTTCTAAGGCTTATAACCCCATACTAGAATCAAAAAAGTCGAATGCATAATCCGAGCATGGAGAAAGTATCACAAAAATCATCAAGCCGTTTATCAAGTATGCTAAAAGATAAATGTTATCATAAAATCTAGGTTACGGATTTTCCCAAACTAATTGCAAGCAAAGGCTAGGAAGCTCGAGTGGACCGGGACAAAACACCGAACACGAGAGTCTTCAGAAAATTTTGGGTCAATCCTACAAAAAATCACAAGTACAAACAACAAGAATCGGAAGAGTACAAGCCTCCTCACATCACAATAGAAATAATAAAGAAGAAAAAAAAGAATAAGCATGGGGTGCCTCCCACGAAATGCTTGTTTAGGGTCACTAAGCTTGACCCAATCCCTGAATTCATCTGTCCTTGGGGAAGGTTTGGAGATCCAGGACAACCAATTATGGTACGTCCCCTCCAAAGTAGTGCTTAATTCTATGACCGTTCACCTTGAAGTTTGGCCCGGAGTTTTGAATAACACAACGTGCCATATGTGAAAGACTTGGTAAAGTGAACGGACGGACCAACGGGATTTTAACTTGCCCAAAAACATCAATCTAGAGTTAAAGAGGAGGACTTGATCACCGACGTTGAAAATGCGTTTTTTGATCTTTGAGTCATGGATCTCTTTTGTTTTCTCTTTATAGATCAAAGAGTTTTCATAGGCATGATCACGAAGTTTCATATAATTCATTGATTAAACTTATCCGGTGATCACCCGCGTCTCAAGGACTAAAGTTTGCATGCTTCAAGCCCCAGGTGCTTTGTGAGTTCGGTAATGCTCGATCGGTAGATGACCATGCTTTCCGTACACGAATGTATTGGGGGGGGGGGGTGGGGGGGGGGGGGGGTGGGGGGGGTGGGGGATACACCTGATGGATGTCTTTTGAGGTGTAAGACGGTAAGGCCAGGCCCAGAGTGCATCATCTAGTTTTATCCTAGCCAAGATGCAACGGTTCTCAGCCCACGGTCCTTTTAAGAATTCATTTCAAGCCACGATTGGATACCTCAACTTGCCCACTTGTTTGTGGGTGATACGCGGTGGAGCAATATGCCGTATCCATTCCCAGGATATGCCGTATTGATACTTGTATACACTGTATTCATTTAATGAATACGTCGTATAGACTGTGCTGTAAATAAAGACTGGATAATGTCCAGATAGTCAATACACCGTATCCATGGGGTTTGGATACGCCATATAGAAAATCTGGAAAGACAGACTCGATAAAAAATTAAAAATACATTCCGGGTTGTCTTTTGGCAAACACCTTTGATTACAGAAAAGTCTTTAAGTTAGACTTGCCCCAATTTACTCCCATCCTTATAAAACAATTTAGGGTCGAACGGGATGCCAAATGGCATATACAAATTCTTGAAAAGTAAAATAAATGACATCCATTTGTTAAGATGATTCCAAGTCATGATATTAAAGTTTAATCCCTTGATAAAAGTTTTATTTTTGAAAAAAAATTTATTAGATGTATCATGACTGGTTTCCAAAAGCTTATTTGACCCATGTGCATAGGCACCAACATCGGTGTTTATTACATCAAGTAACAGTTTGACAGATAAATCCCCCGAAGAGTGTTTAATATCGACTTTATCATTATCATTGTCCGTATCCATTTTTAATTCATCAGGATAAATTACGTTAAAGGAAATAGATCATTAAAGTTTAAAACGTTTTGTTCCTCTTCATCACATTCAGACAATGATGTTTCATCTTTCATATTAAATTCATCGATATGTTGAGGGTTTAAAATTGGTTCAGTTAATAAATCTGATTTAGACATTTGAGCATTATTGTAAACAATTGCTAGAAATTCATTATCAAAATCTTTAAAGTAGTCTAAATCATCAAAATAACTGACCGTAGGCTCGAGTGATGGAAGCAAAGGTATATTGACTTTATCATTATCATTTTTCGAATCCGTTTTCAAATCGTTGACATAAATTATTTTATAGGAGAATGAATTTTTGTCGAAAATTACCGTGCAATCTTCATCGTCGCATTCGTCAAACGATATTCTAAAGTCGATTTCATCATTGGTAAGAGAACTTACCGTAGGCTCACACAAGAGTGTTGCTTCAGATGTTAACGTGTAGTTAAAGACTATAGATGGGAATTCAGTTTCAATAGATCCGAGGTCGTGAACGTCATCATTATTCCAGATCTTACCATACGTAGTAGTTTCCCAGTTATACACCTTACCATGCCTACGAGCTTTTTCTTCCTCATGCCTGATATACTCTTTCATAGTAATATTGGGGTTGTCCATTTTAACATGTAATAAATTTGCTAGGGAAGAAAACTGTCAAATAGCTTAATACGCCGTATTCAGTTAACTGAATACGCCGTATTGATGATAGAGTCGAATACGCTATATTGGTTTGAAAAAGAATTTATACGCTGTATCCAAGAAAATGAATACGCCGTATTGAGTATTTGACTCAGAAGGTTACAATGAACTGTAAGAATAAACACAGATATATAATGCAGAAATCAAACACACAAACCAAACACACAAATATGCAAATTAATCTAAACTAAACTAAAACACTAATAAATAAGAATTAAACAACTTCACTCCCTGGCAACGATGCCAAAAACTTAATGTGTCATTGTGTAGGTGTTATTTATGTATCAAGTTTTACTATTTATTTTATGCCGACTATACCTAAAAACAACACTTTAACGGGCAGTGTACCCGGTCAGATGGAGTTTCGTGGTAAGTAGGGTGTCGATCACTAAGAGCGAGAGCGTTAACTCCTAAGTTTATCAGTATTTTAGTTATCTATGTTAGTACTAAATTAATCTAATTTATGCTAAACCTAAGTTAAACCTAAACTAATGATAAGGGGGTTTCAGCATGAGAGACTGGCACGAGGTTTAGTGTATCTAACCTAACGTTTTGATGACAAGTAAAACAATAAACACACACAAGAAAACAAGCAAACGATAGAGAAATAGTCGAGAACTAATGTAAGGAAAACGTATCAACCATGAATAATCCGATAAAATAAAAGGGTTTTTCGAAAATAAATATAAACATGACTAATTATTATGAAATCAGATTTATTATGGACTATTTATAGTTCATAATGTGTTTTCCAAATTAAAGTTTTATTTTGAATGGTTAAAACTGGACGCTATGGACTCATGGGAAGTACGGCTCATCCACTAGAACAAACTATAAGAGAAGTTTAAGGAGGATTTTCCTAAAGATTTCAGGTTTTTAATACGCTTCGCGCTGACCTGATTCTCCGCTTCTTTGTGCGTTCGATTGGAGTTACCGTGAACCATGGCATGTCACTACAGTGTCATTATTAAAGTTTTTTTAAAAAAAAATTAGTGCTACAAAGTTGTTTTGCATGCTTCTTTGTACACGTTTTTCACCATTTTTTAATCTTTTCCCGCGATTAAACATAATTCTTTATATTTGGAAACACGTTGAATCGTCAAATTTTAAAAAGGTAACACTATTTATACATTAGATGTATAGAAAATATGTGATACCGTAATAAATAACTTAATTGAGTAAAGTTTTTATTAAAATCTATGATACGAAGATGTATGCATGCTTCTTCGTACATATTTGTCACGACAAATAAAATACCCTTTTTAAATAAGTTATTGCCATCCAATTCGTAAAAACACTTGTAGATGCTTTTTACTATGCGTGAGACGTATGTAGATCGTAATCCCAAGGTGATTGTACACTTTTTTGTGAGACGTTAGTGTTACACCATCACGGTTTTTAATTGGACGGCTTAATGGTTTATTGGTGAGACCTTAGATCGAGGCATAGATGGGATAAAACATGCTTACTAGAATATTATTGTAATAAAGTAAGTCTCATATGGTTCTAGGAATTGTACTAGTGGCAATTATTGATCATCAATTACCTTTTGAGTACACCATCACTAGCAGATCAACTGATGTGGTGGTGGTACGTCAAGTAGGATCCTAGTCTTTAGAAAATTAATTGTTTATTTGATTAAACATGGGTAGTTAATTTTCTTCAAGAAGTTTTATCGAAAATACTAATTCTTGAACTTTAACTATGTTTTGTAGATGGCATTACCTGTTCAAAACATAAACCATTTGGCTTTCAGGTCGATGTTTGAAAGAGAAAAACTTTCTGGAAATAATTTCAATGACTGGTTTCGTCAACTTTAGTTAGTCTTGAGAGTTGAAAAGAAAATGTATGCCATTGAACAGCCATTACCCGCGACTCCTGCTGCAGATTCCTTGGCACAAGTGTTCTTATAAAGGAATGCAGTTTATGATACATATAATGAGGTTGCTTGTCTAATACTCGGTAGTATGACTCCTGAGCTTCATAGACAGTTTGAAAACTCCTCACCAAATGACATGATAAAAGAGCTTAAATCTATGTTTGAAAAACAAGCTGGAGTGGAGAGGTTTGACCTAATCCAAACTTTCCATGCTTGCAAACAAGAGGAGGGTAAACCAGTTGCTGCATACGTTCTACAAATGAAAGGTTATGTAGACCAACTGGAACGTCTTAGTTATATGCTACCACATGATCTTATAGTAGGTCTTATCTTAAATGGCCTTACTAAAGATTTTGCTGGATTTGTAAGAAATTACATTATGCATAACATGGAGAAGACGATTGGTGAACTACATGCTATACTCATTGAGTATGAAAAGGGTTTACCTAAAAAGGCTGAAACACCACAAGTAATGATGATTAAAGGTGGTAAAATCCAGAAGGCCAATAAGAAATTGCTTAAAGCTAAAGGCAAGGGTAAAGCTAATGGCAAGGGAAAGGATAATTAAGTTTATATCCGTAAGCCTAAAAACCTTAAGCATTTTGCTAAAGAGCACCCAGCTAAGGATGACACCTGCCACCACTGCAAGGAGGTGGGTCATTAGAAGAGGAACCGTCCTGTCTATCTTGCTGAGTTGTTGAAGAAAAAGAAGCAATTTGGCTCTGCCAGTTCTTCAAGGATTTAGAGAAGCAAGGAAACTGAAACAAAGAGCACTCTATTTGTACGTGGGCAATGATGTTCGTGCACAAGTAGAAGCTATTGGAAGTTATGACGTAGTTTTTCCTAATGGCCTTGTGATTTGTTTAGACAATTGTCATTATGCACCTTCTATAACTAGAGGTGTTGTTTCAGTTCACCGTTTGGTAGAAAATGGATTTGTCCAGCGTTTTACAGATTTTGAAATTTCAGTTTCTAAGAACAATGTGTTTTATTTTAATGCTATTCCTAGTAATGGTATTTATGAAATTGATATGCATGATCTTGTACCAAATGTTAATTCTATTTATAATGTTAGCACTAAAAGAGCCAAACATAATTTGGACTTTACTTATCTATGGCACTGCCGTCTTGCTCACATAAGTAAGAAACGTATTGAAAGGCTGCAACAAGAAGGGATTTTAAAATCAACAGATGACGAGTCATTTGATCAATGCGTATCTTGTTTATCGGGCAAGATGACAAGGAAATCGTTTCCACATTGTCTCGAAAGGGCGACTGATCTTCTTGGAATAATACATACTGATGTGTGTGGTCCACTTAGACATGTGTCAAGATAAGGTGCTAGCTACTTCATTACATTCACAGATGATTATAGTCGTTATGGTTATATTTATCTTCTTAAACGTAAATATGAGGTCTTTGAAACGTTCAAAGTGTTTAAAAATGAAGTGGAAAATCAACTCGGAAAGACAATCAAGGCTCTTCGATCAGATCAAGGTGGCGAATACATAAGCCAAGAGTTTAAAGATTATCTTAAAGCATGTGGAATTGTCTAACAGATTACTCCTCCTTACACACCACAACATAATGGGGTATCTGAAAAGAAAAATCGTACTTTGTTAGACATGGTTCGATCAATGATGAATCTTACAACTCTATCGTTATCCTTTTGGGATTATGCTCTAGAGTCTGCAACACGCATTCTCAATATGGTTCCAACCAAGAAGGTTGATAAGACTCCATATGAATTATGGTATGGAAAAGTTCCGAATCTGTCTTACTTAAAGGTCTAGGGTTGTGAGGCGCTTGTGAAGCGGGATACGCTTGACAAACTCCAACAAAGATCTATTAAGTGTATCTTTATAGGATACCCAAAGGAAACAATAAGTTACTATTTTTACTTTCCACCTGAAAACAAAATAGTCGTTGTGAGGTATGCTGAGTTCTTTGAGAAAAATCTCATAACTCAAGAAGTCAGTGGGAGGGCTATGGATCTTGAAGAAATTCAAGATGAAGATACATCACCTTCTAAAATCACTAGCGAAATTCCTATGGAGGTTGAAGGTTTTGAACCACATTAAGAGGAAGTGATTCCGGTTCGTAGGTCTGAAAGGACACATCGAGCTCCAGATCGTTTATGTCTAAATGTAGAAGCGGAGGAGCATAGTCTAGGGGATCTTAATGAACCCACTAACTATAAAGCCGTAATGTTAGATTCTGAATCTAATAAGTGGATCGATGCTATGAATGCGGAAATACAATCCATGATGAACAATATGGTATAGGTCCTGGTCGATCTTCCTCCTGGCTGTAAGACTGTTAGGAGTAAGTTGATTTTTAAGAAAAAGACTGACATGGATGGTATTGTACACACATATAAAGCTCGTCTTGTAGCAAAGGATTATACTCAACTCTATCGGGTTGATTATGAAGAAACGTTCTCACCTGTCGCTGACATTAGAGCTATTAGGATTCTCATATCTATAGCGGCGTTCTATGACTATGGGATATGGCAAATGGATGTAAAAACTGCCTTTTTAAATGGTTATCTTGATGAAGATATTTATATGGTACAACCTGAAGGTTTTGTTGATCCTAATCATCCCATAAAAGTATGCAAGCTTTAAAGATCCATTTATGGTCTTAAGTAAGCATCAAGAAGCTGGAATAAAAGATCTTAATGAGCCATGTGTATATCAAAAGGTTAGTGGGAGTAATGTTACATTCCTCATCCTGTATGTTGATGACATAATCATCATGGGAAATCACATTCTAAGTTTACAAAGTGTAAAGGATTATCTTGGAAAGTGTTTTGCTATGAAAGATTTAGGGGAAGCAACATTTATTCTTGGAATCAAAATCTATAGAGATATGTCAAAGAGATTGATTGGACTTGGTCAAAATGCTTACATGGATAAAATCTTAAAGAGACACTACAAGAAAATGAGGCTAATGCATCATTTTAGAAGCAACACTTTTGAAGATTGCTGCCTTATAGAATTCAATAATAATAAAGCAACATTTTAGTAAATAAGTGTTGCATTTAAGGATCTAACGCAACATTATTTTCTGAGTGTCGCATCTTATATAGTAAAATACAACACTTTATAAAAGTGTTGCATTTTCTTAAAGGAAAAGTGCAACACTATGGGTTAAAGTGCTGCAAGTCTTATTCAATCACGCAACATTGTAAAAAGTGTTGCACAACATTTCGAAAAATGTTGCATTTACATATGTTTTAGATCAATGCGCAATAATCAAGATGCTTTACTTTTAAAGATTTTGATAAACAATTTAAGTTGAGAAGCTTAATAAAATCTTAAGATCTTGAACCGATCTTACATTCTCGTTCTTGCAAAGATGAAAACAATGATAAGCAAATTGCTCTAAAGTATTAGACATTTAAATAATTAAATTTCTTAAATGCAAAAATATTGAAATTTCAGTCTCCCACTTTTATTTTCAAGTCTCCCGCCCCCCTTTAACCAAAAATCCCCCAAAAATCAAATCCCTAAAAACTCATCCCCTAACTCCCGCCCCCTTTTATTTTTTCACACAAATAAACCAATTCATTTTATATTTGCTTGAACAACCGGCAATTGAGCCTCCTTTTCATTTACGATAAACCCAATCGCCCCTACCTTTCTCTCAAATTAGCTACTCTCTTTGTGCAACCTCATATCACTCGGAATCAAAGGTAAAACCTTAGCATGTCTATCATTTTTGATCTTATGTTGTGTATTATCATCTCCACTTTGGGAAGCATCTAGGGAATTCAGTTTTGTTATGTAGATTTTGATTTTTTTGCGGTTTGTATGTGAGTGGATCATTAGATCGTTACCCTGTGACTTATGATTTTTGGTTTTACCAAGGACTCTGTTAGTTTTATTCATTAAGATTGACTTTCAGCTTATATCTTGTTTTCAATTTTCTATTGTTAAAATGAACAATGCCTCTTTTGTGTTTTTTGGGATACTTAGCTGCTATTATATGTCTTAAATTAGTATCTAATCACTGTACTTTTATTTTTGTTTAGTTAAATTCAGTTAATTATTGTGCTTAGTACTTCATATCTGATCTTTAAATTGATTTACATCAAATATTAAATCTACTGAACAAATAAAATTACATGATCAAGTAATTGTTAGACGTTTAGTTTGCCTTCGGCATCAGTGTTGTTTGCCTCAGTTGTC
>BQNB010157759.1:0-10985 GCA_026074375.1 Tanacetum coccineum
GGGCTCGATAGATAATCTAATATTGTATATGTTTTGGGTTTAATCCCAAGCAAAACCCAAGCCCGAGTCCTAGTTAAATATCCCGCATCACATTAAATGTGTAGGGGTATATATATAGATATTTTCCTTTTGAAAATATCTATCTCAAAATCTAATCTCACAAATATCTTTTTTTCTAATAAATCTTTCTCAGTTTCTCTCATCTCTCTCTCCTCTCTTCTCTCTCTCTACACCATAATCTCTTTTCTAGTTTCGTGATTGAATCGTGTAATGAAGTGTTAATCGGGTTCCTACAATATGACATTGCTCAAGATCGAGAAGATATGAACTTCCCTTTGTTTAGGATAAATGTACATAAATAAACATTTTCTTTTCTTCGGAGACCGAGTCCTAAGCTGACATTTACTTAAAAGTCATAGAGAAAAAGTTGAAAATACATGTTTTGAAAGGATTTGAAACTCTCGCGTGAACTTCATTTATTCACCCGTGTTAATATTAATCAACATTTCTAGGTGCGCAAATGTTATCGATTGTCGAGAGACATGTCGAAGAAGATTATTTTTGTATTTTTGAAATTTTTTGATTTTGTATTTTGCTTTTATAGGTTTTATATTTTGATATTTTGTTTTTTGAATAAACTATATACAAACAATTACTGTGATTTTGCAAGACGATCAAGTTACTAAGGAGATAGACTGCGCATACCAAGGCGATGAACCAGATAGTTGAATCTATCTACTGGAAGTGCTTTGGTGAAGAGGTCGGCCAATTGGTAACCCGTCTTGACAAAATACAGTTCAATCGTACCCTTTTCCACGTGTTTCTTTATATAATGGTAGCGGACAACGATGTGTTTTGTTCTCGAGTGTTGGACCGGGTTACAGGATATGGCTATGGCTGATTTCGAATCACAATAGATTGGAATCTTGTTGAAGTAAAAGCCATAATCCATTAACTATGTCAGTATCCAAAGGACTTGGGCACAGCAAGCGGATAGAGACACATATTCTGCTTCTGCGGTTGACAGCGCCATACAGTCTTATTTCTTTAAGAACTAGCTAACCAGATTTTCTCTTAAGAATTGAGCTTCACCGGAAGTACTCTTGAAGGTGTCTTTACATCCCGCATAATCAGCATCTGAAAATCCGGTTAGTTCATAGCCAAAATCCTTCATATACCAAAGACCCGTATTAACGGTTCCCCGGAGATAACGAAAGATCCTTTTAACCTCCTTGAGGTGTTTCTCGGTTGGCTTAGCCTGGTACCGAGCACATAAAAAAGTAGCATGTACAATGTCTGGTCTACTAGACGTAAGATACATTAGGGCACCAATCATGCTATGATATTTCGTTGCATTGACTGGAGACCCATTTTTATCAAGGTCAAGCTTGTCTTTGATCTCTATTGGAGTACCAACGGGATCACAGGATTCCATTCCATATTTTTTAAGGATTTCTAACATGTAGTTGGACTGGTTTATGAAGATGCCACAGGGGGATTGGTTAACTTGTAAACCAAGAAAAAATGTCATTTCCCTCATCATCGACATTTCTAAGCGGCTTTTCATGAGGTCAGAAAAGAATTGGGTATACCTAAGGTGTGTAGAACTAAATATAATATCATCAACATAGACCTGTACCACTAAGATGTCGTTGTCGAATCGTCTTATAAACAACATTGGATCAATGGTGCCTTTGAAAAATTGATTATGTAGGAGAAACATTGACAATTCGTCGTACCATGCCTTTGGGGCTTGCTTTAACCCATATAGTGCCTTCTTTAACTTGTAGACATGGCTTAGATGATCAGCATCGATGAAACCTTTAGGTTGACACACGTACACGTCTTCTTTTAGCGTACCATGCAAGAATGCAGTTTTTACGTCCATTTGAAACACAGTGAACGATTTATGTGCAGTATATGCCAAAAATATCCTGATAACTTCCATTCTAGCAACCGGAGTAAAGGATTCTTCAAAATCTATTCCTTCCTCTTGGCGGTACCCTCTCACAACCAGACGAGTCTTATTTCAGATGACCATGTTCTCTTCATCATGCTTGTTTTTAAATAACCACTTCAACGTAAGTGGTTTTATGTTATCAGAGGCAGGAACTAACACCCATACATCAAGCCTTTTGAACTGTAGAAGTTCTTCTTGCATTGATTCAATCCATGCAAGGTCGTTCATAGCCTCTTTGACATTTTTTGGTTCCATAGTGCTCACAGTTAATGCATACATGCACATGTCACCATCTGTTCTTAATTGATTTCTTATCAAAACTGGTCATGAGGGTTCTCCTATCACTTGTTCTAAAGGGTGATCCTTAGTCCACTGATATTCATGAGGGTATGGTTGGTAAAACGTATGCATGTTTGATGGATCCACATATTGTGAAGATAATGATTCAGCAGCATATGTGGATGGAGTAGCAAAAGGATTTACAAATGTATTATCATTGAACATAGCATTCGGAACATTGTTAGCAATTGTTGCAGGTTGATGTTGAACATGTTATTGTTGTGTTTCGAGCTCTTCAACATCTTGTGAAGTGTTTGGAAAATTTGTAGCTTAAGAGGATGAATTTGTTGGTGTCGGTGCAGCGTTTGCTATTGTTGTAGTTGCCATTGGAGTCTAAAGAACTTGAGGTGCTTGAGCAGCCGGAACAGTTCTCAGAGTAGCTGGTGGTTGACCACCGACATGATCATCATACATAGCTTCGAACAATAAATCCAATTTACCTTCAGTTGGTTTTTGAGCTGTTATTGTTGACGGAGCATAAGGAAGATCGAGTCCTGAACTGATTTGTCCAGAAGTCATGCTTTAAATCCCAGGTTTTAAACTGCTTTGTTCAAAAGCCATAGCTGAAAGCTTGTCAAATGTCACATTCATTATCTCTATGATTTTCTTTGTCCTTCAGTTGTAAATTCTATAAGCACAGGAATTAGCAGAATAACCAATGAAGAAGCCAATAGCACCTTTTGCACCAAGCTTCCCAATATCTTCACAATCATTCTTGGGATAACAGAGATCCCCGAATACATAAAGAAGGAGATATCCGGTTTCCTGCCATTAGAAAGCTCGTATGGTGTTTTGTCAAATCGACGGTGAATGATGGAGCAGTTTTGAGTGTAGCACACAGTAGCAATTGCTTCAGCCCATAAGAATAACGGTGCACGAGAAAAAATCAACATTGTTCTAGCAGCCTCCACTAGCATGCGGTTTCTTCGTTCCACTACTCTGTTTTGTTGAGGGGTACGGACAGAAGATGCTTGGTGAGAGATGCCAACGCTACTAAAGTATTCTTGAAGCACTTGGTTCTTGAATTCTGTGCCGTTGTCGGTTCTTATAATAATGACTGAATCTTGTAGTAGAACTGTAATTTTCTTGAGAAAGGTTTTAATCTCCTCTGGTGCTTCATCTTTGGATCTTAGGAAGAGTACCCAAGTGTAACGAGAGTAGTCATCCACAGTCACCAAAACATACTGCTTTCCATTTATGCTTGTGATTCTCATTGGACCACACAAATCCATAGAAAGAAGGTGTAACCTCTGCTTAGAATTTGGAACTAGTTTGGGTGGGTGAGATGCCCTTTTGCTTTTTCCTTGCTCACATGAGGGACAAAGATGTTCTTTATGGTATTTGAACTTTGGATGACTGGTGACAATATCATTTATGGAAAGGTCATTTATGGTGTCGAAGTTGAGGTGGGATAACCGTTGATGCCATAACCATGACTTGGTAGACGTGGCCCGAGCCATGAGGCAAATTAGAGATGCAGAGGCCATATCATGAAGATTGGTGGTGTAAAGGTTTGTTGTACAATTTCCTTTTAACAAATCAACTCCTTCGAGATTTTTGACGAAACATGTGTTTCTTCTAAAAGAGACCTGTAGATCTGAATCACAAAACTGCCCAACCGAGAACAGGTTGTGCCCCAAGCCCTCAACGAAATAAACCTTTATGATCAATATATTTCCCCATTGAAGATCACCATAATCCAGAATTGCAGCAACATGATTATTTCCAAAATGGATGGTTCCTAAAAACTTCCAAACAAAATTGATAAGAAGCTTTAGATTCTCGGTCATATGCTTAGAACAACCCGATTCGACACACCATAAATAAATTTGGATAACCTGCCAAGAAAAGAAGTGGAATTTGGAAACCGTTTGATTTTAGGTTCCTGAGGGTTAGAAGTACATGCATTATCACCATTTGAGTAGTCAGACTGACACTCAGATTCACTGAATGTGATTATTTTTCCTTTAAGGTCAAAAGTTCTTCTAGTTGGTGACCAGCTAAGGCAATATCTAGGTTTACTAGGCGTAGGTAATGCAAGTCTTTCTTTGGACCCTACCTTTTTAGGTTTCTTGACCTATGGCTTATGTTTCTTTTGATTTGCAATTTTTGAAAAATTTGCCTTTTATTTCTTATCATGAGAATTCATGCCATTCACATAATTAAGCACATACAAATCATGATTACCAGTAATTAAACATTGCTTACACATAGCACAAATAACTTCAGATTTATCATTCTGAATAGCAAGCTTAATGTTATTACATTCAGATGACATATGTCTTTTATTCTTAGAAAGCAGTAAATTTATATGGTGTTCTTCTACTTTAACATCTTTATTACTCTTAGACACAGAGGGGACCCTATCAATCTTTGTATTTATAACACCCTGTGTTTTCAAGTCATTGACGACGTCAGTAAATCTATTATGTATCTTTTGTATTGTACGCGTTTGTTTTAAATCATAAACGTTAAGCTAAATCGCGTAGGCTAAAAATTAGCGTTCAATGTAAACGGGCATCAAACAATTAAATGTTTACATCAAGCAAGGGTTAAGTAATTATTTAAGGATAATTATTAACTTTGTTCATGTTATTCTTATTGGTTGCGTAAAGTGATTTCGTTTCGCAATAAAATACGTTTAGGAATACCCGGAACCGCCAAAACTTTTCTACGCTTCAACAAATACCCACATTTATACCCAATACATAAAATTTACAAAACTATATCATATATATTATATATATGCCAAAATTATTGCAATTTATACAAGGTTATATAAGAAAAATCTTACCACTTGACTTTGGTACTTCACTAAACACACCCATACCTTGTTACTTTGACTCAAGACATAAAACAAGGAACCTTGAAACCCTCCATCTTGTCTGGACTTCTATTGTTACGTTTTGACCTCAAGACCCCTCATATAATGCAAGTAACACAAGAGAGATATCACATACATGCATAAACACTTAGTAAAATCAAAAAACTTCTTTCCTTGTGCTCTCCTTAAGCCTACGGCTTGAAACCAACTCCCAACCAAATCCATAGCAATTTTTCTACAACCCATACACACTTATACACATCCATCCTAAGATATTCTAAGGTATTTCCAAGCATTGGCTAAGCATTTTCAAGTATTAATCAAGTGAAAGGAAGCTAGGGTTTTCACTTGGAAAGCTAAGGTTTATTTAAGAAAACTAGGGTTTTCTTTGGTGCAAGCTTTGGATTTTTATCTAAACAAGGGTTTAGATTACATTGATCATCATCATCATACACCATAAGGTCATCTAGAACCCTTTATGTTCTTTCAATATTCATTTTATGCATATGTTAGTTCTATTGTAGCTTGAATCACCATGTAGGATTTTTAACATGTAAATGGAGTTTTTACTTGTAATGATCATTTTGCACACTATTATATATGTTGAGATATTGCTAATATCATGTTAAAAGGGATGAGAAAGTATTGTACCATATTAAGTTGGTGTAAAAATGATTAACTACAAAAGTAGTAAGGTATAAAAGCAAGGTTAAAAATGGATTCAACAAGGTCACTCAAAGATTCTGTCCAAAATTCGTATATATAACACATTATTTTATATTTTTATAAAGTAGTATGATTCACGACGATTCCGAAAAGGTAAGAAACTTGTCAAACGGATTTATAACGAAAAAGTTAGAGCGAAAACGAGGTATATATTCGAGGTATAAAAATCCAGCATTTGTTAAGTTAGTAGTTTCTGTCAGGATTCGAGTCCGTTTCGGCCTTCGGCCGAAACATGAAAGTCGTTCGGAAGGTCGTTTTACTTCCCCGCGAGGTTCTTTAAGTCTAAAAGCGAGTGATAACGGGTCGTAAGGCGGGGGCAAAATCTGGCTTTTTGGTAATTTATACACTGCATCAGATCTGATGCGAGTGCTTTTTCGCCCATTTCGGTCGAGTTTCGGGTCTCGGACAGAACTGGAAAGTTGTTCAAAATGTCGTTTCGCATAAATTCTCTTTAGAACCCGAGTCATGAAAATGTGATTTAGTGGGTCATTATAGTCGGGTCAGACTTAGAAAATAAATTAACACTACCAGGAGGAACTACAACACTACCAGTAGTAACTACAACACTACCAGTAGTAACTACTACACTACCAGGAGTAACTACAACACTACCAGGAGGAACTACAACACTACCAGGAGTAACTACAATTACATTATTCAGATATTTATAAATGTTTTACAATTATAAATATGTTTTCACTCAAACAATTAGATGGTGATTAGCTAAATAGACTTATGCATGGTAGAGATTACTCAATGTGATTAGTACTTATACGACCTTAAATTAAATAGGTTGCATCTGACGATTTGCGTGACGCGTTATCTGTAATATTTGGATTATCTGAACTCAAGGTGAGTTCATAGCCCCACATTTTTACGATTTCAATGATTTATAACTATGGGGTGGAAACATGCTTTGTTTTATAAATTGGACGCAAGTGGATATTTTAGATTGATTACATGTTTGCCTAAGTAGCGATAACCCAAGTTGAGCCCATTATCATGAACTGTCAATTGCATAGATGTAGTTGTTAATTACATTATGCGAGCGCGAATGTTATAAATAGATCTATTTGGGGAAACGACCTCCCCGTTCGGGTGACTAGCTATCACCGGTAACGAACGTATAGCATGTCGAATTTGGGGATGTTTCGGGTTAGACATCTATTCGGGCAGAAATTGCAATAAATATTATTATTGCAAGAAAGATCGTCGAGCTTCAGTGTCATGAGCTTAGGAAAATGTAATCTGGTTTTGTGATGTCTGCATGTGTTGCATTATCACGGGAAAAGTCTTGCGGTCCTGCATATTATGATTTATCAAACCTATGAATTCACCAACATTATTGTTGACGTTTTAAAGCAATGTTTTTCAGGAGATCAGTAAGCATAAGGTGCCAAGGATACATTGGTGATTTTGTTTTGGGAAGTCATGCTAAAGATATGGTTGTATTATGTTTTGGGAAACTCATGTGTTGTGAACCAGTATCTTTGTAATAATAATAAGGAACAAGTTAAAGCTTCGGGCTATTTGTATCAAATATTTGTTAAATCCAATGTATCAGTTTTAAAACGACTTTTTGGTCGTTCTATATATATCTTGTGTTATTGATCTATGAAGTAACACGCCCCGGACCCTTATTCCGCTGCGACCCAATTTGGGGGTGTTACAGATTGGTATCAGAGCCAAGGTTATAGAGAACCAGGTCAAATGTTTTTGCTGGACTATAACCGTTTTCAAACATTGCATTCATAAAAAATACAACGACAGCACATCAAATGCGTATAATTTTGGTTCACTTTTATGCGATTTGCCTTATAATTTTTGTTACTTTTATGCGATTTTCCTTTTTTTAGTTTACATGTTTTATCAAAAATATATACCCTTAAATAATTTTAAGTCATTACCGTCTAATTTCTTGAGATTAGTTGCAATTGACTTTTGCCTATGCGTCAGACCTAGGTGAATTGCAACCCAAGGTGATTATCCTCTAAGTGTGAGACCTAGAGCCATTTTCATAGATCTCAAATTGGATGACTTAATCGAGATAAGCTCGTGAGATCCTTAACCTCAATCAAGAATGGACTAAACATGCCATCTTGAAACTAATGCATGTTTCAGTATTGTCAAAAGTCTATAAAGTATCTAAGACTTGTACATGAATTGCAATCGGGTTATCGATCGCCTACCAATTGAACTACAATTTCTAGAAGAACAACTGATTTGATAGTATAACCCAGTGTTTATCTTAGCATTTCATAAGTTAATTGATTTTAATATTATATAAACTTGGGTGGTAATTTATAAAAGTATTATTATCGAAACTACAATAATAACCGGTGGTTAATATCCTATCTAATGGTATTGATGCAAACACAACCATAAACAAGAGTTTGTTATTTCCTTTGAGAAAGACAACCCAAGTCTTCTTTCCAGTGTAAGAAAAAGACTCAATCGTGTCCTTTTTCGTTGTTCAAGAAAGCTAAAATATGATTACTTGAATTTTCCCAATTCTATTTAAACTCACAGCATAATTACTCTTGAAATCATGACTTGTAAAGGTTGTATAGTTAAGTAATGTTGTACATCTTATTCTTTTAGCTCTTTTTCATAACCCAAGTTCCGATTTTGAATTTTTTTTTAAATATATAAGACATTTGGCTAACTGGAGAACATGTTTTCTATAGCTACCAAAACGATAAACATCTTGAAATACAAGACGATGTACTGACCTTTAAAGTTTACAAAGGCATAATTCCATAAAGCACAAAAGAGCAAAGAATAACTAGCTATGTTTCTAGGTAGTTTTTCTCAACTCTATAAATTCTCTACAAGGTGCTACACACCCTTGTGGTAAAGGTATACTGATAAGGAGAAATTGCATAGCCATTTTCAAGTTAAAAAATAACTATGGAATGGCTATTCACTCATCCATAAGTAGAACTTCATAGTACACTTCCTTCAATTCCTAATACCTGTTACTAGTCCATAACACGTCACAATTAGTCCATAATGGTGTAGAGCTATTCAAAGAGAGTAGGAAAGTAAATAGATCACTATTTGCTTTTAACTGGTGAGATAACACTTACAATGTTGTCCAATCTAGTGCGAGCTATACGTTTGTTATTACTAATAAAGGCATTAATGCAACGTTGTCTAATTCAGTAGGAGTTACAAGCATTCTCACCTTGTTAGTGACTGATATTGTTTCTAGCTTGCCTTGAGAATATACATTACTTTCTAAATATGAATAACCAAAGTTTTAAAGAATCATTACATCTTATTTTATAGGATAACTTCGCTTCTTGAAATGTTATCTGTGGAATAGTTATGCACGCTTCTTTGTTAAACAATAAGGTTCTATATCTACTTGTAATGCAAATATGTTTTTTAGGTTTGACTGAAATCACATTTTATCTATGACACTGGGCAACACCCCAAAACAGGGTTTTAAGTGTTATATTACGAGAATGCCATTAAATAGTTGACTATGACTTTTAGCAGTTTGAATGTGTTAGGTTATTGGCTAGTCAAACCTGAAAGTCAAACCATTGGTCAAGTATATGTAATATGGAAGTAGAAAGTATAATGTGTCACAAATGAGAAAGAATAAGACTTGGGAGACCATAGTTGCCAAAAGGGCAAACTTGCACATAAATTATACTAGAGTCTTTCTAAATATTCCAGACAATGAAATTGGTGTTGGTGTTTTATGTGTGATAGAACCAAAAAGAAAAAGGAGGTAAAACTCAACTAGTGAAGATTATGTGAGTGATAAAGAGTCATAATTCAAGAGTGGTAACCCCAGCAATCATTCTTTCAAGTAAGTAATCTTTATTTTGGGTGGAATTGGTAATTTATGAATTAGGGTTCATGTTGATCCCAATTCAAGATCTATTCCTTAGCTTGTAAAGGTTAAGTTATTTTGGGTAAATCTAAAACAACTTTGGTAGAAACTTTGAGGAATACCTAAAAATATGCGGAATCTACCTCTAATACATAATAATGTTAATAAAACAGTAATGTATGAACAATGATTTTACTAAAAAGCTTCAATATTATTATTATCAATAATACGAGTACTCTGTATAGTACTAGGGTTTACAACCTTGAAGCTATATATCAAAATGTATATGTGTATATATAACCATAACTTAGGATATCCTTTTATACACCAAGGAGTCCTTTACAAGATAACTACAAATCTTCTATAATTCTAATAGATAACTGCAAATCTTCTAACTTAATAAGATATACACTGAATAAGTCAATACATATCACTTAACATGTCTTTATCACTTTAGCAGTTTTAATCTTCATGCATCAGTCTTAAGTCCTTCAGCAGTCTTAAGTTAATACTGGCAGTACTAACTTACTCTAGCAGTACTAACTGGTTAGTACTGGCAGTTGTAACTTGAGCAGTACTAACTGTTGGCTTGACAGTACTAAGTATGAAGACTTTTAATTCCCAACAATGCTCCCCTAAACTTGTGATTTACCTCCAAATCATCAAGTTTCTTGAATTATAATCTTGTTCTCTGAGAGGATTCTTCCAAACACTTCATCTTCTTGGTCTTTCAGCCTGCATGAATATCTTCCTTAGAAGTTCTCTAGACATCTCATTATCTTGTTCCACCAAGAGCTTTGCAACCAGCATCTGTGTAAGAGTTCCTTTTGACAATGGATACTCCTTCTCTATCAGCATGTAGATGTCTATTCCCTTCTCTGTAGACATATGATGCACTCTACATGAATCATATAACCTCCAAGTTAAATCATGAATATGCTTTTGAAGCTTCCATAACTCATCATCTGCATCTGGTTCAAACAATCTCTTCAACTCAACCCATATCTCTCTTTTTTTGTCCTCTGTTGGTTCTGTTGAATTGAACTTCTCTTTTACCAGACTCCATAGCTTCACTATGTCTTCCTTGTCAAATGCTTTTAGCATATCATCAAAGAATTGATATACTTAAGTATGATTTCCAACTCTGATGATCTTCTAGTACTTCCTACCCCCTTCAGTGTAAATCTCTCAGTCAATTATAAGATACTTAGTTGGTAAAGCTTCAACATTCATTCCTTGCTCTAGAACTATTATCATCATTTGCTGTAGCCTTTCTTGTGATAGTTCTT